>JAJIBD010008744.1:0-15687 GCA_021461705.1 Cryptotis parvus
TTTTTTATATATATATATTTTTTAATTTTTTATTATACCACAGTGAAACATACAATTACAAAGGTGATCATAATTGGTTCTTGGTAATACAGTATACCAGCACCCATCCCTCCACCAGTGCCCCATTTCCACCACCAATGTACCCCCCCCCCTCCTGCCCACCCCCCATGCTGCCTTAATAGCAGGTACCCCAGTTTCCTCTCTTTCTCTCTCTCTCTCTCTCTGTCTCTGCATCTCTCTGCCTCTTATTTTACACATTGTGGCTAGCCCTACAGGTATTTAGAGTTTATCACTTAAGTCTCTTTGTGTATATTCAATGGTGAGTCTTAATCTGCCATTACCATTTCCCACATTTAGTAAAACACTGGTATCTATTTATGTCGTATTAATGAATGCAGTCATTCTATATCTGTCCTTTTCCTTCTGACTAATTTCACTCAGCATGATAGTCTCCATGTCCCTCCATTTGCAGGTAAATTTCATAATGTCATCTTTTCTGACAGCCGCATAGTATTCCATAGTGTAGATGAACCACAGTTTCTTTAGCCAGTCCTCTGTTCTCGGGCATTTAGGTTGTTTCCAGATTCTAGCTATAGTGAATAGCGCAGAGATGAATAAAGAAGTACAGATAGTGTTTCTGCTATGTGTTTTTTGGTCTCTCGGGTATATTCCCAGGAGTGCTATTGAAGCAATATATTTTAGTCTATTTTATGGAAACAAACATTCACCCAGTGCTGATCTTTTATACTTATAAACAGAATAAAATATAAGAAAAACACAGGGCAGGCAGAGCACTAGTACAGCAGGTAGGGCATTTGCTCAGCATGCAACCCACCCAAATTCAATCTCAGCACCGCCCTATGGTTCCTGAGTCCTGTCATGAGTGATCATAGAGCACAGAGTCAGGAGTGAGCCCTAACTATTGCCCAGTGTGACCCAAAAACAATTAAACGAAGGCTTACGAAGATTTAGTCAACTTTATTTTGGAAAGATACCAAGATCGAGAATGAACACACAAACCACAACTCATAAGGCCTATTTTACTCACCTGGAACTAATTTCTAACATACTAATGCTTTGTGTAAATAAAAATATCACAAAGCAGGTTACAATTTTGAATTAAAGACCTGGAGGTGGGGGCCAGAGCGATAGCACAGCGGTTAGGGCGTTTGCCTGACACAGGGCTGAACAGTGTTCCATCGCGGCATCCCCTATGGTCCCCCGGGCACCTCCAGGAGTAATTCCTGAGTGCAGATTCAGGAATAACCCCTGAACATTGCCAGGTGTGACCCAAAAAAGAAAATTAAAGAAAAAAAGAAAAGAAAAAATTAAAGACCTGAAGGTGAAACAAAGGTATCAGGGATTCCTTATGTAAAAGCTTAAACAAACAAAAAAAAAAATCTCTGGGGAGTGGGAGGGAATCACATTGGTGGTAGGAAACGGGCACTGGTGGAGGGATGGGTGCTGGAACACTGTATGACTGAAACCCAAATATGAACATCTTATTAACATCTTTGTAATTGTATATCTCACGGTGGTATTACAAAAAAAAAAATCTCTGGGCGATCACTGTCCGCATCCCCACTTTCAGATAAGTGACTCAAATCCAGCAGGCTTGCATCTTGTCCAAGGCCACAAAGCAAATCTGAAGCAGATATTTGGGAAACAACTTCTGATTTCCAAGTTTAAGGTGAAAAGTCCTCATTTAATGTGCAATAAGTCAAAGGAAACGAAGAGCAAAATCTACTCTTAACATTAATAAACTTAGGGAAGTTCATCAGAACAACCAAAAGTCAGAACTTGCAAAAGCTACAACCAGTAACTAACTTCTTGCTTCAACTGAGAACTACGTTTCGTTTTGTTTTTTCAGTATGATGCGATAAAACTGTCTCTAACTTAGTCTCCCTAGCATTTCACTGTTACATTGTTACATTCTGTTCACTGTTACATTCCGCTCAGAAGCCGGATAACCGCACCGTGAAATTGACGAAGGCTCTCCACGGAAGCAACCAAGGAAAAACGGAACTGCCTTCTGCTTTCTGAACTGCTCGCCTACACCTGACTTAGAAAGCAGCACTTGTCTTCTTTCCTGCACCCCAAGTGCTGAACAAGGTGCTTACTCTGACCGACTTGATCCCATCATTTTTGGGGTGGGGATGTTAAAAACATAAACATTCCCAAGACCCGCATACTCATTGATGCAGAGGGGGAAATGACCTGGCCGTGCTTTTCTCCTTATTTTCTGTCTCTGCTTAAGTTTTCACGATGACTGCATAAAACCAATTCATGCCACGCCAAGTTCCCGTCCCGGTAGATTAAGTACGCGACGGTGGGGGGCGATGGCTGGCTGTGGCGGAGGGCCGGCTCCGCGCCACACGCGGCCGACAGCGCGCACGTTTCCGCAGGGCCCCGGGGAGCCCGTCAGCGGGGCCGGCTCCGAGGACCGCGGCGCCGAGGGTGCGAGCGGCGCACGCGGGAGCCCCGACAAAGTCCGCCGGGGAGCACCCGCGTCCCGGCCTCGGCTGCTGGGCGCGGCGCCGGGCAGCGGCGGCTCGGGGCTCCCGCGTCCCCCTCCGCCAAGCCCGGCCCAGCCCGCCGCCTACCGTCCAGGAGCTCGTCGTCCTCCGACTCGGTGTCCGCCTTCCGCGTCGGCGGCGGGGCCCGCGAAGAGCTCAGAACTCTGGGAGGAGGAAGGAGGGGCAGCGGCGGCCGGGACGGACAGCGGGCAGCGGGCCTCGCGCAGGCGGCTGAAGTAGTCCACCGCGAATTCGACGAGGTCGGGCGGCTGCCGCCCTCAGCACCTCCACCGTGTAGCCCTGCAGCAGCTCCGTGAGCCCGGGCGGGATCTGAATGTGGCTCATGCCGGCGGTGGCGGCGAGGGCGGCGGCGGCGGCGAGGACAGGCGGGGTCCGGGCCGCCGGCGGCCACTACCTTCGCGCTTCCTCACGCCGGCCTCGCGCGCGGCGCCTCGCGAAGTCTCTCACGCGCGACACCGGCCGGGCCTTTCTCCGCCCCCTCTCACGGCCGCGCCGCCGCTCGGGCCGGGTGTGTCTTTCCGGGCCGGGCGAACCTAGGCTATTCCGGCCGGCCTGGCGGCGCCGTCGCTGTCAGTGGGCAGCCGCCGCCGCCGCCGCGGGGACCGACGAGCGGGCAAGCAGGACGGGCGGGGCGGGAGCCCGGGTTGTGACGCACGCGGCCGCGGGGCGTGCGCGCTCCCGCCGGGCTCCGGCCCGCAGTGCGCGTGCGCCGCTGGGCACCGGCCTGCGGGCTCCGGGACCCGCGCCCTGCTCGGAACGCTGCCGAGGCGTCCGTGAAGGGGGTGACGAGCGCTGTGCCTGCTCGGCGCAGTCGTGGGCTCCTCTCGGCTACTCGCGAGGACTTTCCGTGTGTTCTCTCCGCATACGCTGAGAACCTTTTGTTTGCCAGCACTTTCTGGGCTCCAGAGACACAATTTACCACCTCTGTGCCTGTGGCGAAAAGCGAGGGTCCACTCCTTTTTGGTGGAGGTGTGTGTGTGTGGGGGGGGGGGTTTGGACCACGCCCGGTAGCCCTGGAGTAAGTCAGGGCTTACTCCTGACTTTACTAGGAAATCCCGCTTGGCGGGTCGGGGGGGGCGGGGGGCAGACCATGTGGGCTGCTGAGGAACTAACCCCCCATGGTCCGCCCGCAAGACAAGCACCCTACCTGCTGGACTATTGCTCCAGCCCAAAGGGGCCACTTTAGGGGGTGGCATTTGGGCTGTTTGGAACCCGGAGGAGTTCCAAACTCTAGAGGAGTGTGGACGAAAGCCATTTGAGCACCGATGACAGGGAAGTAAAGGGCTGCTTGCTGGTCGGTCAGAGCCAGTCCTGAAGTTGGGTAGAAGGTGGACAAGGGCTGAGTCCAGGCCATCCTGAAGACTTGACCGGAGGGTGTTTGGGAAAGGGGAGGCTGTGCAGACCAGCAGGAGTTGCAGTGGCTTGTGGGAGAGAGAAGTAAACCCGAAACAGCTCGCTTCGGAAGACTTCCACAGGGACGAGAAGGAATGCAGGGCAAAGCACGAAGGTCAAACTACTGCTCCTCGCGGGCACCCCCCACCAGCATCCATCCCCTAGACGCTGGTGCACAATGCTGCCCCTGGGCACTGCGTCCTGGGCCAGCACTGCCTCAAAGCACTGAACTTGGGGAGAAATAGGTTCTTTTCGACCTTGCCCCCTCACCCACACCAGATTGGAAGGGAACAGAAAAAGGTGGAGACTCCCTGGAACATCCATGGCCCACCAGAGGCCCTGAGCAAAGACCCAGTGGGCATGAAAGAGCCCTCCCTCTCCTGAGAAAGTGACCAGTGGTAAGCTTGGGAATTTGAAAGGCACTTGAGATGGCTAAGGAGAACCTAGTAATTAACAAGTATTAATTAAAATCTTTACTAGGATGTTTATTGGCCTGGCACACACCCAGGAGTTCAGTGCAGCTGGGAGCTGAGCTTCTGGGAGCAGAAAGAAGCACCTGACTCTCACTGGTGCAGAAGTTGCCCAGCCTCTCAGCCAAACAGCGGTGCCTCCTTGGACAACTCCCTGGACCCTTGGGAGGAGTCTTGGGCCATCAACTTTATGAGGGAAGGGGCAGTGTCCAACTTATTCCCTGCTGTGTTGTTATGGCAAGCTTTCGGAGTTTTACTAAATTTCCACATATCAAGCAGAGCCAGTGAAAAGCTCTCCTGACCTCAGTCTCGTAACTAGGCTCCTCAGCCTCAAAGCTCTGCTTCTAATCTCAGAATATGAAGATTCAACTGAGGACTACAGAGAAAGGCTGGAAGGGTCTTTGTTTTCTCACGTTTTTTGTCATTTCGGGCCACACCCAGTGGTGCTTAGGGATCTCTCTCTTGGTGGGGCTCAGAGCAAAGAGCCTTCCACTGTTCTCTCAGTTTCTTCCACTTGTAAATGTCCTCATCTTTCCAAGGTTTCAGCCATACCTAAGTGTGACTCCCACTGTACCTCCACACCTAGGGATCTGCCACATCTCTTGCACAGTTAGGACCCTAACTTCAATTACAAAACAGGGTCAAAGGAAGCTGCTCCAAGTTTGGGAACAGAAATGTTGCAAGTTCTTTTAAACACTATAAACAAGCCCTATCAACTGCCAAAAGCAGACCTGTCTGGCTTGTTCCTAGGTGCCCTTCAGCCTGTCCATCCAGCCATTCAACAACTATGGCATTTAAAAGGCCTGGGTTTGATCCCCAGGATCCCATATGGTCCCCCAAACACTGCCAGGAGTAACCCTTGAGCATACCTGGGCGTGGCCCTAAAACACACACACACACACACACACACACACAAAATTCAAACAAACGACTAGATGACTAAATAAAGAAACTAGGGGCTGGAGCGATAGCCCAGCGGGTGAGGCGTTTGCCTTGCAGACGGCCGGCCTGTGCTGGCCTGGGTTTTATCTCCGGCATCCCATATGGTCCCCCGAGCACCGCCAGGAGTGATTCCTGAGTGCAGAGCCAGGAGTAACCCCTGAGCATCGCCGGATGTGACCCAAAAAGAAAAAAAAAAAACTATGCTGCATCTACACAATGGAATACTATGCAACTATTAGGAAAAATGAAGTGAACCTTGCCTATAAGTGGGTGGACATGGAGAATATCATGCTGAGTGAAATGAGTCAGAAGGAGAGGCACAGAATAGCTGCACTCATTTGTGAGTTTATTTGTTTTGCTTTTTGGGTCACACCAGCTATGCTCAAGGGTAACTCCTGGCTCTGCACTCAGGAATTACTACTGGGCAGTGCTCAGGGAATCAACCCAGGTCAACTACATGCAAGGCAAACACCCTACCTGTTGTACTATTGCTCTGGCCCCATATTTGTGGGTTTTATTTTATTTATTTTTGCATTTTGGAATCACACCCTGTGACACTCAGGGGTTACTCCTGGCTCTTTGCTCAGGAATTATTCCTGGTGGTGCTCAGAGGACCATATGGAATGCCGGGGATGGAACGCATGGGTCGGCCGTGTGCAAGGCAAATGCCCTATCCACTGTGCTATCACTCTTGCCCCATTTGTGGGTTTTAAAGAAATAAATACTATGAGACTAATATCCAGGCCAGGGAAAACAGGGGTCAGGACGTGTCAATGGTTAGATTCTACCACATGTGTGTGGGAAGCAGAGGGTAGGTAAGGTAGAGAAGGGACTAGTTTGACAATAATAGTTGGAAATAGCAATGCTAGATGAGAACTGGGTATTGAAAATAGGTCCAGATGGGGGCCAGAGCGACAGCACAGCAGGTAGGGAGTTTGCCTTGCACAGGTTCGAACCCTGGCATCCTATATGGTTCCCGAGCACCGCCAGGAGTAATTCCTGAGTGCAGGGCCAGGAGTAACCCCTGAGCATTGCCAGGTGTGATCCAAAAAAGAATAAAAAGTAGGTCAAGGGATATACATGATAACTCTTCAGTATCTGTACTGAAAACCAGAGTGCTCAAAATAAGAGTGAGAATGAGAGAGTGAGAGAGAGAGAGAGAGAGAGAGAGAGAGAGAGAGAGAGAGAGAGAGAGAGAGCCTGCCAAGGAGGCAGATTGTGGGGGATGGGGAGGGAGGGAAACAGGGCACTTTGGCACTTTGGTGTTGGTAAATGTGCACTGGTGGAGAGATGGGCGTTGGAACACTATGAAAAATAAGAGAAAATTTGATGTAATCTAATTGGGTTAATGATCCATTAAAGACCTTAAGAGCAAGGAAGACTTCCCTGAAGAAATTCTGTTACTATGGCATAAATTCTCCAGTTATGGTTGTAAACATCATATTGTATACATACATCATATATGTACATATGCATATGTCTATATGAACATATAGATGTTTATATACATTCAGAAATATCCAAACAGCCTTGGGGTAATGGTGTAGCTCAGTGGTAAGGTCTTTGCCAACTGTACACAGTTTTCTTTTTCAATCCCAGGCACCACAGCAAATAAAAGGTAATAGGCAGGGGGCCGGAGCGACAGCACAGAGGGTAGGGCATTTGCCTTGCATACAACTGACCCAGGTTCAATCCCTAGCATCCCATATGGTCCCCTGAGCACCGCCAGGAGAAATTCCAGAGTGTAGAGCCAGAAGTAACTCCTGAGCATTGCCAGGTGTGACCTAAAAAGTAAAGAAAAAAAAGTAATAGGCAGATAAATAAGAAGCATCCGTGGACCTGAAAGGAGTGAGGGGCCACAGAAAGCAAGAAGCCCTCACTGAGCTGCTCCTTACCTGTCTACTTACACTTCTTCAGACAAACCTAGTAAGTCTCTAGGCCCAGATTGTCTTCTTTCCCCTAACATCTGGTCTCCGAGCAGGGAATTCATCTCTGTCCCCTCTGGGAAACCCTTCAGCAGCAAGTGGAGCCCCATTTATTGTCATGAAATAGCTAAAGAAAACCCTAGAGAAAGACGTATCTTTCTCTGGGACCTATTCTCTATCCTTACCCTATCTTGACTATCATCATTCAAACCTGCCCGCCTACACTATTGGCGATACTGTGATAACCAAAGCCACTGGCAGCCTAAATGGAAAACAGCTGCCAAGAGCAAGTGATGGGGAAAACGCCAACTTAGATACCCTCAAAAGCAAGTCTTGGGGTCAGAGCGATAGTCCAATGGGTAGGGCATTTGCCTTGCAAGCGGCCATACCTGGGTTCAATCCCGGCATCCCATATGGTCCCCTGACCACCACCAGGAGTAATTTCTGAGTGCAGAGCCAGGAGTAACCCCTGAGCATTGCCGGGTGTGACCAAAAAAAAAAAAAAAAATATATCAAGAGAGCTTAAGAGTCCAGCAGAGAAGAGACCAATGCCAACCCACTCTTACTAATACCCAGTTAAGTCAACATCCTGTAGACTGCCACACCGACAGCCATAGGCAAACATGAACACATGGAGGTCAATTCTCAAATATTTGCAACTGTGAGTGCAGAGTAACAGGTGGGACACAAGAATAGCCTAAAAGCTATAGGAGTCTGGTAAAGTTGGGAATGGAGAATATCAGCTACTTCCAAGGAAACAGTGGGTTTCAGATGCTATTCAAGGAGTTGTTAAAAGATTTTGTTCTGGGGCCAGAGAAATAGGACGGCAGGTAGAGTGTCTGCCTTAAAAGTAGTGGACGTAGGTTCAATCCCTATACCCTATATGGTCCCCAAAATGACCGGAATGACCCCTAGGCACAGCCAGGTATAGCCCTAAAACAAAAACAAATGATAAAAGATTCTGTTCTCTCTTTAAGAAGGAAGAAGGGTTGGAGAGCAGGTTTGGTACTTGCCTTGCTAACAGGCTTGATCCCCTGCACCCCATTTGGTTCCCTGAGCAATACTGGGTGTGACCCAAAACAAAAAGGGAGACAAAGTCTTGGAGACACATCTGGAAGACTATTCTTTGCACTGACCACACAGCTTCTGTCCTCTAATGTCCTTTGCCTCCTGGGGGTACTCAGCACCAGCAGAACACGCCCACCCTTTCTGTCCAATCTGCTTTTCTTTCTTCTTTTTTTGGCTTCTTGGGTCACACCCGGCAATGCTCAGGGGTTACTCCTGGCTCTTCACTCAGGAATTACTCCTGGCAGTGCTGGGGGACCATATGGGATGCCCAAGATGGATCCTGGCTCAGCCCCCATAAGGCAAACGCCCTACCCTCTGTGCTATTGCTTCAGTCCCTGTACTGCTTTTCTAAGCCACTCTCCTGGGACCTAGAGTGCTCCAGCCTTTCTCCTGGGACCTACTGGTCATCGGACCACCTCTGCATGCCACTCCCACTCCGCCCCCCCCTGGCCCAGTCCTCACAGCTAATTTAGTATTAACCACCATCAATTTCTATTCATCTTAGAAGACTTTTTTTTTTTTTTTTTTTTTTGCTTTTTTGGGTCACACCCGGCAATGCTCAGGGGTTTCTCCTGGCTCTGCACTCAGGAATTACTCCTGGCGGTGCTCGGGGACCATATGGGATGCCGGGGATCGGACCAGGGCCGGCATGGGCCAGCTGCGTGCAAAGGCAAACGCCCTACCGCTGGACTATCTCTCCGGCCCCAATCTTAGAAGACTTTAATTGCTAAAGGATGGGCCAGAGCGATAGCACAATGGTAAGGTCGTTTACCTTGCACTTGATCACTTGATCACTTGACATCCCGTTGTTCATCGATTTTCTCGGCGGGCACCAGTAATGTTTCCATTTGTCCCTATCATATGCGTGCCAGTTTAGACCAATGGCATCTGCTTGCTCCAGGAATACGAAGAGCCTCAAACTGTTTGTTCAGGGTCTTGACTGAGAAGTCTGTTTTTTTTTTTTTTTTTTTTTTTTTTTGGGTCACACCCGGCAATGCTCAGGGGCTACTCCTGGCTCTGCACTCAGGAATCACTCCTGGCGGCGCTCGGGGGACCATATGGGACGCCAGGGATCGAACCCAGGCCAGCATGAGCCGGCCGCGTGCAAAGGCAAAAGCCCTACCCACTGGGCTATCGCTCCGGCCCGACTGAGAAGTCTGACCATCTTGTAGGTAGGCAGCCACGTGATCTTTTGACGTCCCATGGGATCCAGTCGGTAACTCCAGCAGTCGTCTCCAAGTTAAATTACATGTCCAGTCCATCTGATTTTCGACGCTTTGGCAAACGAGACAGTGTCCCTGACTCTTCGTCATCGACGGAGGTCGGAAGTCCAGATTCCTTCTCTCACTTGAGTGAGGTGTGATATTACAAGCATAGCTCTTTCAATTCCTCTTTGGGAGACCCAAATATATATATTGCCTTGCACAGTGGGTTCAATTCCCAGGCATCCCAAATGAACCCCCCCAAGTACCACCAGGATTAATTCCTGAGTGTAGAGCCAGGAATAACCCCTGAGCATTGCTGGGTGTGACCCAAAAAGCAAATAAATAAATAGATAAATAAATATTAAATAAATAAAATTGCTAAAGGGATTGGGGCAGAGGTTATATTTTCTGTCATCTAAGCTGTTCCTCAATCTCCATAATGCCTCCCTTGTGAGGTCACTGCGTCTATTCCAGGAAGTTTGGTCTTTTTTTTTTTTTTTTTTTTTTTTTTGCTTTTTTGGGTCACACCCGGCAATGCTCAGGGGTTTCTCCTGGCTCAGCACTCAGGAATCACTCTTGGCAGTGCTCAGGAGACCATATGGGATGCCGGGGATAGAACCCGGCCGGCATGGGCCGGCTGCGTGCAAGGCAAACACCCTACCTGCTGGACCATCACTCCGGCCCCAGGAAGTTTGGTCTTTTTAACAAATAGTCATGCTTTGGGGAACAATTAATTCCCAGACCATGTGTTTCTGTAACAGCCATTTTTTTTTAACAGCCATTTTTTTTTATTTTTTTGCTTTTTGTGTCACACCTGGCAATGTTCAGGGGTTACTCCTGGCTCTGCACTCAGGAATTACTCCTGGCAGTGCTCAGGGGACCATATGGGATGCCGGGGATCGAACCCGGGTGTCGGTCGCGAGCAAGGCAAGTGCCCTACCCGCTGGACTATCGCTCCGTCCCCCTCTTAATTTGTCCTAAGAAAATGTCAGTCTCTGCAATGGACCCATTGTACTGATACATCTTAGGATAAGAACAGATCCTGGGAAACAAGTGAGAGGCTTGCTTGGAGAGCTATAGACCTGTGTGCTGACCAGAGCAGAGAAAGCAGGAAAGGAAATCCTAGAATCTCCTGGCCTATTGGGACTCCGCCTCCTTTGCCTAACTGTCAGGCTGGTTGCTCAAGCTTTCACTCTATAGTACTGACAGGGAGGGTCCTTAGAGCTTGGGTCAGGCAGCCCCACACAGCTCCAATACTATCATAAGCTTTTCTTCAGACCTGTGGACACCAGTCTATTATCCCGACTCTAATATCAACTTGGCAGATCAGTTTACCCTAAGCCTTGGCTTCCACATCTCAAAGTGGGGATAAAGATCCCTATCCATGGAGTCAGAGAGAGCTAATAGGTGGAAACTCATATTTTATGTGCAGAAAGCCCAGGTTTAATCCCAGAGCCACATGCTCCCCCAAACACCACCAGCAGTCCCTGACCACCGCCAGCTGTGGCCAAAAACAAAACACAAAAAGTGTTTTGCATTAGAAGTTACATTGCACAGTGGAATAAAGAGATTTAAATGAGTCCATATGAGAGTCAGAAAGGGCTTCATGGGTTCCAGTCTCAAAAGAAATGTGGGGAAAGAACTGCGGGCAAAGGTGATCAGGCAGAAAGATGAAAGGGTGCTACTGTTACAGATTACTATTGCAACAAGCTTCCCTCTTTCCCTTGCCTTTGACCCAGTTAGAGCGTTCTCTCTGCCTCAGTAAGGATATTATCACAGGCTAGTTGTAATAATCACTGTCCAGTTCCCAGTTAGGGCTATCTGTGACAGAAATTGCTGGGGAGGGCCCCTATCTCTTCCCCAACCCTTACCCCCAGCAGGGAGAGATATAGCAGGAACAGGTGGCATTTCAAAGTGCATCATAAAAGGAAGTGCTAGCCTGGAGGGAGTTACCATCTGCTCCGTTCCCTTCACAAATATGCCTGCAGGGGTTTCCCTATTTGACTTAACATCTATGGAGCACCCAAAGGAGTATAAGAATCCACCATCACTGACATCAAGGAACCAAAACATTCCATTGTTAAATGGAAGCTGTTTGAAAGGGCAAATTATCCCTAAGTATAGACTGTAAAAGTGATCCTGGGATGACTGGCATTTGCCTGGAATGCAAATGCATCACAGGGGGCTTCCTGACAAAGGTCAAGGTTTCAGAACTTGACTCAGGTCTAAGAGGAGACTCCAGGAGACACATCGGAACATCAAAATCAGTGAGAAATTAAACAAAGACTTCCATGGGCATGAAAAGGGGGACGGCTATTCCTGAGCTATTAATATTTCCAGGCAGGGTGCACACAATTTTTATTTCTGAAATATGTTCTTTGGGGGGACTGGATCGATAGCACAGCGGGTAGGGCATTTTCCTTGCACCACGGCTGACCCGGCTTCAATCCCGGCATCCCATATGGTCCCCTGACCACCGCGAAGAGTAATTCTTGAATGCAGAGCATGGTGCAAAAAGAAAAACAAATATATTCTTTGGGGGAATAGCTCAGAAATATGGTACTTTCCCTTTGCATGTATGAGGCCTGGCACTGCAAAAAATAATAAAAATGTTAATTTTCACTCAACTGTAATTATTTTTGGGGAGTATGGGGGTACCCACACTTGGCAGTCATTGTACTCAGGGTTTACTTGGCTCTCCACTCAGGGATCAATACTGGCAGTTCTCAGAGGACCATATGGGGTACCAGGGATTGGAGCAGGGTTCGCGCTGTGCAAGGAAACTGCCTTAACCCCTGTACTATATCTCCAACCTCCTGACTGTAATTCCTATCCAGTCATCTAGAAATATCTTCCCAGGAATAAAGTTCCCTCTCTTACAGCCCCAATCCCTCACCTTCATGTTAGGTTTGTGACAGTCACTAGCAAACAGGTGTAGATTTCTGTCCCTCTTACCCATTTACAGAGTTATAGTTTCAAAAACCAAAGTCCAAGGGTCTCTGCAGCTGCAGCCAGACAGGAAGTGCCATTGGAAGTGTAATTATTGACTGCCAGAGGGAACTATACCAAATAAGCCCAGCTCCACAAGTGTTACTCTCCTCACAATGACACATCATCACATCAGTTTAAAACTCTCCACCACAAATATACCTCATCTGGCCACACCTGTTCAAGCATCAGCCCCTCAGTAATGACGGATTAGGGGCTGGAGCAATAGAACAGTGGATAGGACCGTTGCTTTGCACATAGCTGAGCCGAGTTTAATCCCCAGAACCACATACAGTCCCCCAAGCTGCCAGGAGTTATTTCCTGAGTGCAGAGGCAGGAGTAACTCCTGAGCATCCAAGAACCAAAAATAATTACTACAACTACTACAGGTGTGGTCCAAGAACCAAAAATAATTACTACAACTACTACAACTACGACTACTATGACTACTACTACTACTACTACTACTACTACTACTACTACTACTACTACTAATAATAATAATAATAATAATAATAATAATAAAGAAAAGAAAGGAAAAAAGACAGGCTGGTGAAAAAGAAAAATGATGGGGCTGGAGCGATAGCCCAGCGGGTAGGGGCGTTTGCCTTGCACGCGGCCGGCCTGTGCCGGCCTGGGTTCGATCCCGGCATCCCATATGGTCCCCGAGCACCGCCAGGAGTGATTCCTGAGTGCAGAGCCAGGAGTAACCCCTGAGCATTGCCGGGTGTGACCCAAAAAGCAAAAAAATAGAAAAATGACATGTAAAAAAGGACAGCTATATGTAAAAAAGAGAGCTCAGATCTCTTTTTAACACCATGCACAAATATCAGATCAAAACAGATTAAAGATCTCAATATCAGATCTGAACCCATAAGGTACATCAAAGAAAACATAGGCAAAATCCTCCACGACATTGAAGTCAAAGGCTTCAAAGATGAAACACCAACCATTTTTGCTGTCCGGACGCTGACCATGAGGCCCCTAAGTTGCCAGGCTGCTTGCGGCCATGCAGTCCATCAAATTAGTGGAAACCGTTATGTCCTTTAATGTTGCATTCTACGATGTGTAGGAAAGGTAGGCGGGAGGGAGAGATAGAGAGGAGAGAAAAGATATACAGAACCCGCCAGGTAGTTGGGGTGCAGGAGGGGGAGGGGAGGTGGGGACATTGGTGATGGGAGATGGGTTCGGGTTCAGGGATGGGTGTTGGAACACTGTAGAACCAAAACTCAAGCATGAGCATCTTGCAATTGTATGTCTAAAAGTGGTGTAATAAAATTTAAAAAAATAAATAAAAAAAAAAAAAGATGAAACACCAAGGACAAAGCAAGTGGAAGTAAAAACTAAACAAAAGGGACTACATGAAACAAAGAAGCTTCTGCACCTCAAAAGAAACAGTGACCAAATACAAAGACAGCCCACGCCAATACCCATCTTACAAGAGGTTGATCTCCAAGCACTGGTATATAAAGCACTGGTAGAACTTAACAAGAAAAAAAAATATCCTGGGCTGGAGCAATAGTTCAGCGGGTAGGGCGTTTGCCTTGCACGGCCGACCAGGTTCGATCCCGGCATCCCATATGGTCCCCCCGAGCACCACCAGGAGTAGTTCCTGAGTGCAGAGCCAGGAGTAACCCCTGAGCATTGCCGGGTGTGACCCAAAAAAAGTAAAAAATAAAAAAATCCAACCCATCAAAAAATGGGGAGAAGAAATGAACAGAAACCCCCTCAAAGAAGAAATTTAAATGGCCAAAAAGCATATGAAAAAATGCTCTTCTTCACTAATCATCAGGCAGATGCAAATCAAAACAACAATGAGATATCATCTCACACCACAGAGGCTCGTACAGATCCAAAGAAGCAAGAAGAACCAGTGTTGTCACACATATGGGGAGAAAGGGACTCTCATCCATTGTTGGTGAGAATGCCAGCTGGTCCAGCCTTTTTTGGAAAACAATATGGACACTCCTCAAAAACTAGACATTGAGCTCCTATTTGACCTAGCCATACCAATCCTGGGAATATACCCTGGGGACCCAAAAACACACATCAGAAATACCATCTACACCTTTATGTTCACTGCAGCACTATTCACAATAGCCAGAATCTGAAAACAACCTGAGTCCCCAAGAACAGACGACTGGATAATGAAACTATGCTACTTCTACACAATGGAATACAATGCAGCTGTTAGGAAAAGGAAGTCATGAAATTTGCTTATAAATGGATAGACATGGAGAGGATCATGCTGAGTGAAACCAGTCAGAAGGACAAGGTCAGTATCGAATGACTGCATTCATTTGTGGGATATAAAAATATATATTGGGGCTGGAGCGATAGCACAGTGGGTAGGGCGTTTGCCTTGCACACAGCTGGCCTGTGCCGACCTGGGTTCGATCCCCGGCATCCCATATGGTCCCCGAGCACTGCCAGGAGTAATTCCTGAGTGCAGAGCCAGGAGTAACCCCTGAGCATCGCCGGGTGTGACACCCCAAAAAAAAAAAAAAATATATATATATATATATATATATATATATAATGAGACTAATCTCCAAGGCCAGGCAAAATAGGGGTCAGAAGAACTTGCCAGTGGTTGGAATCTACCAGAAGTGCAAGGGGGACAGAAGTTAAGTAAGACAGAGAAGGGACCACTTTTCCCACAATAGTTGGAAGTGGGGAAAAGTGGGGCGGAGCGATAGCACAGTGGGCAGGGCATTTGCCTTGCATGCAGCCAGCCTGGATTCGATCCCGGCATCCCATATGGTCCCTTGAGCACCGCCAGGAGTAATTTCTGAGTGAAAAGCCAGGAGTAACCCCTAAGTATTGCTGGGTGTGACCCAAAAAGAAAAAAAAAGTTGGAAATGGTAATGTTAGACTAGAACTGAGTATTGAAAGTAGGTCAAGGGATATACATGATAACCCCTCAGTATATAAAACACAATGCACAAGAGGAGAGAGAGAGAGAGAGAGAGAGAGAGAGAGAGAGAGAGAGGAAAAGTACCTGCAACAGAGACAGAGGCAGGGGATGGAGAAAAACTTGGGACATTGGTGGTGAAAATGTGCACTGGTGGAGGGATGAGTGCTGAAACACTGTGACGACTGAAACCGTTTTTGTAACTATCTCAAAGTGATATAATAAAATTAAAAATATTATTTGGGG
>JAJIBD010008745.1:0-111011 GCA_021461705.1 Cryptotis parvus
GGCTATTTGTGAATAGTACTGCTATGCTGCTATGAACATAGAAATGTAGATGGTGTTCCCACTGTGTGTTTTTGGCCTCCAAGGAGTGGTATTGTTGGGTCATATGGGAGCTCAATTTCTAGTTTTTGGAGTAATGTTCATATTGTTTTCCAAAAAAGCTATATAACTTTTATTATATTACTTGTCTTCCGTTGTTTATCAAATTGCTCAAGTGGGCACCAGTAACATCTCCATACATCCTGTCACAAGCTAGTGTAGCCCAAGAGCATCTGCTCACTCCAGGAACATGAAGAGCCTTAAACCATTCCTTCAGGTCATGGGAATGAGGTCTATAATTGTTACTGGTTTTTTGCATATCAAATGCGACACAGGTGGCTTGCCAGGCTCTGCCATGCGGGTGGGATACTCTTGTAGTAGCCTCTTATCTCGTGCATTTATTGATGGACCGAGATGGGGAAAGATCGGCTTTTCTGCTGCGTGGAGCTGGCCCGAGCTGAACCAAATGTGTTCAGATATTTGGTGTATGTGCTTGGCTGAGAAGCCAATGGTGCGTGGCTACCATCTCTGGGATTATGACTGAAAAAGGCTATACCAGTCGATAGTCCCACCAACAGTCAATGAGAGTCCCTTTCTCCCCCACGTCCACGCCAGCACTGGTTGTTCTTGCTCTTTGGGTATGTGCCAGTTTCTGTGGTGTGAGATAATACCCTCATTGATTTTTGATTCGTATCTCCCTGATGATTAGTTCTTTAATTTTAAAAAAGTCCATGTGTATCATGATTCATATAACAGCAAATAAAAGTTAGGAATAAGAAATGCAGTATTTTCTCTACAATGGATACAGTCTACTTGTGAAAGGGATATTGTAGTTGTTGACATCTCTACCACTTATGTTTTTTGATTCCAGAGACAGGCACAATTTTAAACAGAGCTGAGACACTGTACCCAGCTCTGCCAAAATCCACATGCCATAACAAGAGGATGTGTGTGTGCATGCGCGTGCACAGAACTGACAATTTTAATAGGCATTTAAACATAGTGTAAAGAATGAAAAGTATTAAGTCTCTATTAAAATTACTATTTACCATTAATTAGTAATCGAGATGGCAGTTTTATGCCAATTAAGTTATACTGGAGATGTTTTGGGGCCACACTCAGAAGTACTCAGGGGTTACTGCTGGTTCTGGTCTCAGAGATCACTCTTAGTGGTACTCAGGGGACTACATATGGCACCAGGGACTGAATTTTAGGGACAGCTGCAAGGAAGGCCTTAACACCAGTACTATCTTTGTGGCCCCAGATAGTTAGAATTTTGTTGAAGAAAGGTTCACTCATTGATAATAAATTATACAACATTATAATTTGGGAGGCTTAAGATCAATTTAGTCTAAGAGTAGAAAATAAGCAATCACTCCTAAAAAGTAAATAAGAGTGTCTTTCCTAATTCAAAGAAAGTGATAAAATTTTCAAGAAAATTAGTGACAAACTCAAATGATTATTATATGATCCTAAATGAAGTAGCAGTTTACTTAAAAGACTTTAAAAGGGTGCAACTATTTTGAAAAACTGTTTTGTGATATACCAAAACTTTATTTAAGAAAAACTTTATTTAAATACTGTGATTTACAAAGTTGTTCACAGTACAGTTGTTTTGGATATGGAATAACTAACATCAGTTCCACTACCAATATACCCAAATTGTCACCAAAGACCCTCATTTCCCATCCCCCAGGCCTGCTCCATGAGCAAGCACTAATTATATTGATTATAAAACATGTATTTCAGAATGGTATTGCTAAAGTCAAGACATCTTTACTGAGCTCTTACATAAGAATTGGACCTTGGGGTCGGAGAGACAAACCAGCGGGTAGGGTGTTTGCCTTGCACGGCCGGCCTGTGCCAGCCCCGGTTCTATCCTTGGCATCCCATATGGTCCCCCGAGCACCACCAGGAGTAATTCCTGAGTGCAGACCCAGGAGAAACCCCTGAGCATTGCCAGGTGTGACCCAAAAAAACAAAAAAAAAAAAAAAAAAAAAAAAAGAATCGGACCTTCTGCTGTGTTACTGCTTTCACTTATTGAATTTAAGCTTAGTAAGCTTCTACTCAAGTTTTTAAACACACTTGTTCATGTTAATTTCTTACAAATATTCAACAATCAACCCAAGTACACCACCACTGCAAATTCCAACAACAGCTATTTCCAATTTTTTCAACCATTATGTAAGCCTGCCCCTAAGCAGGAGTACAGTAATTTATTTTATTGCTAATTTGCTAAAAATGGTCAAGAAATCTTTTCTTAGAAGAAAGGCAAGGAGGATTGTTTAATCTTACCATGGTGCCATAGGGCCATTAAGCCCTTTATATAAGTAATTAATGATACTCTATTACAGGATAAGCCTTGTGACTATATATACTAGTGTTCCAAATGCTGCACGGCTGGATTCCAGGTGTTCCAGGAATTCACAGATTGTAACTGGATGATAAAGTTGGAATGAAATTTATATTTGGGTGGTGCCTTCAGGGCATGTGTGCAACTGCCCAGCATTCCCAAAGAACAGGAAGGTAGAAAGAGGGAGCCCATCCCTGACTCCATGAAAGCCTGGAGATATAGTCTCAAAATCTGCACACCTAAGCTTTTCAACAGATTAATTCACGGGTGGCATTCATCTGAGCAGTGGAGTACGGGCCTTGAACATGGCGGCAATTGTGGAATGTGGAGATTTTTCAGCTGCTGGGACCCTGTTGGGATGGGACTGGGCCTCTCTGGCTTGGGGAGGACAGGGAGCATCTCTGCCTAATTTCTCAAAATTTTACACATTGGATTACTATGTGTAATTCAACATTCTACTCCTAGGTACATACCCATTTCTACTCCTGGGTAAATTCCAAAAATGGACAAAAGAAGATAGAGTAGTAGTTGCCTAGAACTAGGGTGAAAGGAATGAAGATAATTTCTAATGCATATGAAGAGGAATCTTTGGAGTGATGGGACCATTCCTAAAATTATGATCATGGCTATGTAACTATCAATATGCTGAAAAACACTGACACACACATTTTTAGAAGGTTAATATTATGCTATATGAATTATATCTCAATATTGTTACTTCCAAATGTGGAAAGGAAGAGTTTCCACATTTGGACTTCCCTCTCGTCAGAACTCCACCCAGCAGACCAGCCCATCACAGCCCGGCTCACGCAGCCGCTCGGGGCCGCATGGTTCATCAATAAATGCTTTATTTGGAGGTGTTTAAAAGAGTTTACCTCCCGCTCAGCAAGCCTGGCAAGCTTCTCGTGTTGTATTTGATATGCCAAATTCCAGTAACAATTACATTAGGCCATTCCCATGACCTAATATAATGGTTTGAGGCTCTTTATGTTCCTGAGGCAAGCCGATGACCCTGGCTCTACTGGCATGAGACAGGACATATGGAGATATTACTGGTGCCCGCTCTAGCAAATAGATGATCAACGGGAAGATTGTGATCGTGATCGTGATTGTTACTTCATACATGCTTCATTGTGTACCTCAGTAGCAGAGCTCCTGTCTTGCATTTGCTCATGCCCTGGATTTGACCCCTTTCTCACCTCACCTCCTAACCTCCCTCCCCTCTCCATGCACACACAGCTAAGAAAAAAAAACATGAAAGACTCAAATTCTAATCAAATTCTGCCGCCCATTTTTACAGGTCCAACTCCACTCACAGCTTCATAACTAATCTTTGCAGATGCCATACTGATGAAACTTTGAGTCATATCAATTTTCAGGCTGGAAGCTCTAGCATATTCTTGGAGTAGGGCCAGGAAACCTCCTCTCTCATCCCCTGTAGTCCCAGAAATCCCAGAAGCCACATCCCACAGTCAACAACTTAACTATGTGAAGTTATTGGCCAGTCTATAGATGCTGCAACTTTTAGAGTTACACCTCAAAATTCCAATATACTAATATATCAGTGTGAGCACACCAAAGTAGATAGGAAAGTAACATAGAAGCCAACTAAGCTCAATAAACAAAAACAATAACACCAAAGGGTCAACTAACAACAAACAGCATAGTAAACCCTCAGACAAGGACTTAAAGATCCTACAGTGAAATATAAAAACTTTCACAAGTTTTCTTTTCTAAAGTACTTTTTGATAATTTAATTAGTCATTTAGTTGTGATGGGCAATCTAAAAATGTTAAAAAGAATAAAACTGCATAAAATTAGAAGAAAATACAGGTATAATTAAAATAAATTTAATTTATAATTCAAAATAAATGAAAATATATTCAATTCTCATAATTTCCATACTTTGGGGATTGAACTACAGATATATTTCTTCTTTTTCTCTATATTCCTGATTCCATAGAATATCTATGAATAATAACATATTAAAATAAATTATATATTCCTAGTTATTTTGTTTCACAAAACAAATTTTTATGGTATTTGGGAAAGAAAACCATACAGCCTGGGAAATCTTACAAATGGTTTTAAAAAGATTTATTTAATCTAACCTGCTTCTTTCACTGTGTTCATGCTCTCTTTTTAATACTGGTAAAATCTAAAAAATTAGTTTAAATTTAAATGAATCGTGCTGATTTTTCAAAACAAAACTAAAGAAATTACATTTAAGCTTTCAAACATTTATAGATACTGAAGTAGTAAAAATTGTTCAACAGTGTAATCTTGTTCTACAAATATCCACAGACTAGTCAAATAAGATATAAAAATCACTGGTGAACTATTCAGGTGAGTTATGCATTAGACTGAATTCAAGGGTCCTTTGATAATTCAAATGGTATGTGGCTGCAACAACGATACAATCATGCATATTACCATGAACGCACATAACACCTTGAATGGCTATTTAATTCTCATAAGTCTACTCCCTAAATTATAGTAAGGTTTCTATGAGCAGGAGTCATAGAGTGTCCCTCTGATATACCCTAAGAAATAGTATTAATTATCATTTCAAGTACTCTACTTCCTTTCATAATTCATATTCCTCTTTTAAATCACAAATATAAATTCCAGCTCTTCAGATATACTCTAGGCACACAGCACACAGAAAGTATTTAGTCACCACTACCAAACATGGTTATGGTTGAGAGGAAAACAAGGATATTTCAGAATCTGAAATGCCAGGGAAATCAGAGTGAAAGGTGAAGAAGAAAACTGACGTTCTTATGAAAATGCGATGGTGTAAAGACATTATCCTTCAGAGAGGAACAGTGATGAAGTTGGAACTAATATTGGTCTCTCACTCCCCCTTTCCCTTTCTAGGTCCTAGAGCTTAGTAAGGTTCATCTGTCACCACCTCATTTCTAAAACTCTATTGAGAAGTTGCATCTTGCAATTTGCTTAGGGTTGATTTTTGTGCTCCAATCAGCCAGCAAAATCAGCAAGGTGAACTCCTGATTGTTGGATGGCTGAAGCTCATGGGGTTGACTGCCGCCACCCTCATAAGACTTTCTTAATTGTGCCCCCAAGACATTCAGACTTGCATTCTTCCCCCTTGATGATTTATATTTGTACTGATATTATCACTGCCTATTTTTCAAATCCTGAAATTTGCAAATATCCACTTCTGACCATTTACTGTCTATAATTTAAAGTGGGTATTGGGGGGGGGGGAAACCGGACACCCTGTAAAATGGACTAACTTCTGGTTTTCAAATCTATTGTAATTTTCAATTTCATTCAGAGACTGGAAGACTGGATCTGAGAACAGTGACTAGCACCTTGGCAGCTCCAGCTCCTGGTTGAAATAGGATATATTAAATCCCTATCCCATGCTTTCATTAAAAGACTATGAGAATATTTTAAAAACTAGAGTTTATTCCCTCTTTACTTTCCCAATGCAATTCATTAAACCTTTCTTGAGGGTCTGCTAATTGCCAGTCACACTGATAATTTACTAGCTAAAGTAAAGGCTATTGTATGAGTTTTGTGAAATCAGGAGGTGTACTTTATAGGAGGTCAACAGACTAAACAACTACCATTAAACATAGCAAAAAACACCATGTGTACTAAAAATACTGGTGTTGTGCATACAATATTTTTTCATAGAAAGAAGAGAGGAAAATAAAAGGTGCCTGCTATAGAGGCAGGCTGGGAGTGGGTGGGAGGGAATGTGGGGACATTGGTGGTAGGAATGGGACACTGGTGAGGGGTGGGTGCTGGAACACTGTATGACAGAGACCTAATTATGAACACTTTTGTAATTGTATATCTCATGGTGGTATAATAAAAATTAAAAAAAATAAAGAGCATATTCTTGTTACAGCACTTTATAATTTTTTTTATCAGTAATAACAGCTGTAGAGATAACCACAGTGACTAAAATTAGTTGAAATAATCTTTATATGCCATGTTTAGGGCTTTTTTAGATATTCAATCTTCATGACTCTAATACATGTTATTTTCATTATCCTCATTTTACAGGTGAGAAAAATGGAGTCTTAAGGGAGATCAAATAAATTGCTGAAGGTTCCATTTCAAGTTAACTATGGAGTCAGAACCCTTTCCAAAGCCCAACTCTTAACACAACTTGCTGTCTTGCCCATATAACACATTCCATTGTTATGAAAACTCAAAGAAATGGGGGTCCTTCCAGAAATTTCCCCTTTAGAAAATACTCCTTGGGATAGTATACTTCAGGTTCACTGGGAGGATTTAAAAGCATATCCATGACAATTAATCAGGAATGGCAAATGGTTTTGTGCAGCCCAGACCTTTTCAATTTTCAAGCACCAAATAAACTTTCAGTCATGAAGTTGGAGAATAATAAAAATGAAACCTTAAGGGAATAATATGAATCACACCTTAAGACTATATATATATTTTTTTTTAGTCTCCCAAAGTCATCATTCTTTATTTTTCAAGACAAAAATACTGGTCAACTGGAAATGAGACATAGTGCTTACTATCCTTATTCCCCAAACGAATTTCAGTCCAAGTAGGAAAAGTCACTTTAGATTTTCTTTGTTCCCTTTTTTAATAAAAAAGAAAGGATTGAGAAAAATAGAAGTTCCCTGCTTTTGTGCTTAAGGAAATAAAATACAGTATGTCTAGAATGCAATGCAGAATCTAGACACATTTTTACCAGCATAAGTTCAACATTCTCCAAACACATCTGTAAAAGATATTATCAATATACAAACACTCTGCAGTAAATTTTGGTGCCAGGTAATACAAAGTTACAGATTTATCTACTGCTAGGTCTCTTTACTGTTCTCCACTTTCCCTTTCTACATGCCTTTCACCCTCAACAGTGAGGAGGTTGGTCACATGTACCTTTTCTCAAGGCTTACTGATCCCTTCCTGATTTAGTATTAAGGGACAAGATAAAAAGAAAAATAGCTATAAGAGAGCTCCTCAAAGGCTATGAGATATATTTCTTGTCAAATAAATTAAATTATAATAGACTCAAACTCAGGCTTAAGACAGAAAATATTACAAAATACTACAAATTTTATACATCACATAAACACAACACACTTCTCTTCCATGGGCAAAAGAGGGAAAGGGCTTTTAAGAAGAATTAGGGAATACT
Organism: Cryptotis parvus; assembly: GCA_021461705.1. Taxonomy (NCBI): domain Eukaryota; kingdom Metazoa; phylum Chordata; class Mammalia; order Eulipotyphla; family Soricidae; genus Cryptotis; species Cryptotis parvus. Next base: position 7,543 of record JAJIBD010008745.1, read on the forward strand.
TAAAATTTTTTAAAGATTTGAAGAAAGTTTTTTAGTGAGAAATGTGTATTATTAAATACTTATGTTTTAAAGGATAATACATAACTATTTCCACTTCAAGAATACAAAAGAGAGAATACAGTATGCCTGCTTACACATTTAAAAAATAGAAAATTTACGAGCATTAATTATGACTTTGGAAACAGGAGAAAAGGTAATGAAAAGCAAATGAAGCCCAAACATTTTTTTTGGGGGTCACACCCTGGCAATGCTCAGGGTTACTCCTGGCTCTGTACTCAGGAACTAATTCTGGCGGTGCTCGGGGACCATATGGGATGCCAGGGATGGAACCTGGGTCAGCCACATGCAAGGCAAACACGTTACCCGCTGTACTATCACTCTGGCCCCCAAAAAGTTTTTAAAAGAAAATAAATGGATAGACCTCTAGAAGGACTGAAAAATTAAAAAAGAGAAATGAGACAAGATAACAATACGATAAATGAAATTAGATCTCACTATAACTTTGCCCGAATGGGCTTCATGTAATCCAGCTGCTCACGAGGCGCCCAGGAGGGATGGTGGGTTCTAGCCCTGGCCCACCACCCCAGCAGAGCCTCGCAACCAAGCCAAGGCCGAACCCCCACTCCATGAGGGCCTCCATTTTCCACATCCGGACTTCTCTCTCGTCAGACCTCCACCCAGCAGACCAGCATATCAGCGCCCGGCTCATCGAGTTCCACCCTGCAGCAGTCTTTCTTAAATCCGGCTCAGGTATGCTGGTCCAGAGACTTGCAGACATGGGGCAGAGCTGCTACTGGCTCTCCCTGTGACCAGCTGCTCACGAGGCGCCCAGGAGGGATGGTGGGTTCTAGCCCTGGCCCACCACCCCAGCAGAGCCTCGCAACAAGCCAGACGACCCCCCCCACTCCATGAGGGCCTCCATTTTCCACATCTGGACTTCTCTCTCGTCAGACCTCCACCCAGCAGACCAGCATATCAGCGGCCGCGCGTTCATCAATAAATGCTGGACTTAGAGATGCCTACAAGAGTATACCTACCTGCACGGCAGAGCCTGGCAAGCTACCCGTGTTGTATTTGATATATATGCCAAATACCAGTAACAATTATAGACCTCATTCCGGAATGGATTGAGGCTCTTATGTTCCTGGAGCAAGCAGATGCCTTGGGCTCTACTAGCATGAGACAGGACATATGGAGATGTTACTGGGGCCCGCTCGAGCAAATCAATGATAAACGGGAAGACAGTGATACAGTGATAACTTTGCCCAGATAACAGAAGTATAAAGGGCTACTCTGAGCATATTAAAACCCCAAAAGAAAATAATCTTTTCCGAATATTTACCCAATACCCATCTGATATCCAGGACATATCAGGCACTGGTAGAACTTTTACAAGAAAAAAAACAGCCAACTCCATCAAAAAATGGAGAGAAGAAATGAACAGAAACTTCGACAAAGAAGAAATTCAAATGGCCAAAAGGCACATTAAAAATGCTTATCATCACTAATCATCACAGAGAAGCAAATCAAAACAACAATAAGATATCATCTCACACCACAGAAATAGGCACACATCCAAAACAGCAAGAACAACTGGTGCTGGTGTGGATGCGGAGAGGAAGGGACTCTCATTCACTGTTGGTTGGAATGTCAACGGGTACAGCTTTTTGGAAAATAATATGGACATTCCCCCAAAAAACTAGAAATTGAACTCCCATTTGACCCAGCAATACCACTCCTGGGAATATACCCTGGGAGGCCAAAAACACACAGCAGAAACACCATCAGCACTTTTATTTTCATAGCAGCACTATTCACAATAGCCAGAATGTGTAAACAACCAGAGTGCCGAGAACAGACAACTGGTGAAAGAAACTGTGGTATATCTACACAATGGAATACTATGCAGCTGTTAGGAAAAATGAAGTTACGAAATTTTCCTATAAGTGGATGGATCATGAGATCACTTGAATCCCGTTATTCATTGATTTGCTCGAGCGGGCGCCAGTAACATTTCCATTGGACCCTATCACGTGCCAATGTGGCCCAATGGCATCTGGTTGATTCAGGAATATGAAGAGCCTCAAACTGTTCCTTCAGGGTCTTAACAAGGAAGTCTGACCATCTTGTAGGTGGGCGGCCACGTGATCTTTTGACATCCCGTGGGATCCAGTCGGTAACGGCTCTAGTCCAGCGGTTGTCTCCAAATCGCATTACATGTCCAGCCCATCTGATTTTCGACACCTTGGCAAGCGAGACAGCGTCCCTGATTCTGGAATAGCGGCAGGCTGGGGGAAGGGGGAATCAAGGGACATTGGTGGTTTCCCAATCGACACTGGTGGAGGGATGGGTGCTGGAACACTGCATGACCAAAACCCAAACATGAACATCTTTGTAATTGTATATCTCATAGTGCTATAATAAAATTTCTTTAAAAAAAGAAAATAACCTTTTCCTTAAAGCCTATAAATGACTAAGTATTACCAAAAATAAAATAGATAACCTGAAGGGTCCTAAAATTTTTAAATGAAGAAATAAGGTCAGTTTTTAAAGAGCCGTGTAAATTTTTAGTATTGAGAAAGATAATATATAAAATTTAAAAATACCTAAAATTAAACAATGGTTATGAAAAGGAATCAATAAACTTGAAAATACATTTAGCAGTCCCTATTCTTCTCTCCCATTGTTGATATTTATTTAGGTATCTTACTATTTCCAAGAGAGTGTTCTTATAGAATACTTTAAAAGTATTTCTTGGAGAGTGACTAACCAGTGATGAATTCTTGTAACTGATGATCATATGAAAAGATTTTTTAGTCTTCTTTAAAATCTGAGCAATAACCTAGCTGGATAGATTATTCTTTGTGGCAGACTTTTTCTATTTGGCAATTTGTGTACACTATGCAAAGCCCTTTGGCCTTCAAGTTTCTATGGAGAAATCTGTTTGTGGTCTTGTGATAATTCCTTTAAAATTGACCCTACTTTTATCTCTTTCTTTTGCCAATTTATTTACAATGTGTCTTGGTGTACATCTGTTTGGGTTTTTTTCTGTTTGAAACTCTTTGATCTTGAATCAGTGTCTAACTCCTTTTTCAGCTTGGTAAAGTTATCAACTACAATTTCTTCAAACAAAAAGTTTGCCCCTTTATCTTTCCCTTTTGGAACCTGTATGATGTGAATGCTCTTCTTGATACTGTCCCATATAGCTCATATTTTATCATCACTGTTTTTTTTACTGTTTTTGCTGTTCTTTTTAGATGGCTTCCACTCCTTTACCTTCAAGTAGTTCACTGAATCAATTTTTAGTTTCTATTCTGCTGTTGAGCCAATTTCTATATTTATTTAGTTTATTATATTAACTAAATCTATAATTCCTGTTTGAACTTTTCTCAAGCTTTCTGTCTTTATTAAACTTTCTTCCATTGATTTCATTTCAGTGAACAGCATTAGGATTCTTGATTTGACATAGTTTACATAGTTATGTCATATTAGAAATTACTTTTGGGTTCCATTCTAATCCATTGATGTAAAAGGTGAGTTCCACCATCAATCTGTTACATCTAACACTTCATAATGGTCTTCGTTGAGACCGGGTTCAGGACTGAATAGCATAGTTACATGGTCCTGGCTGTGGCTCTTAGATTGAACAGGCCTGGATGATGATCAAGAGTTTGTGGTAGGGTACTTACCATTTGTTTTTGCACCGCTGTACGGTGTGCTTGTGGGCTGACCAGAGATTGATTCTTCAGTACTGTGCCTTGCTGTGGCACTCAGTTTGAATGGGCTCTGGCAGTGACCAGGGGGTTGAGAGTTGTAAGTGCCCAGGACAAGTGTGAACAGTCATAGGCATAGTCTGGCTAGAATTGTCAGTGCCCAGAAGTCACTAGACTACCTCAGTCATGCAAAACTGGGCAATAGCTAGGGAACCCAGGCCAGAGCAGGTTTAAGGGAAGGCTGGAGCCTTAGTGTTCTATTAAACCTTCTACCAGTCCCAAATGGTAACAAAACAGGGTTTTGTTACCCTGGGTTAGCAGGGAGTAAGTCTATTGGGCCAGGGGGCTCACCAGAGTGTAGTGCTCTCCCCCCCTCCACCTCATTAATTGCTAAAATATTCTGGAAAATAAAAATAACAATTTCTGGGTTGTAGCCTTTAAAGTAATGGGCATGCCATTCCTTTCCATCTTTTCTTTGATATTTTCTTTGCGAACATGAATGCAGTATTGAACTATCTTAAGCCACATAAATGAGGAAAATATATCAAGTGAGGTTATGATGTAAGGTGCAATACATAAATAACCATAGGAAACTCCGTGAGACAAAGAAATAAACTCATATTTTACTTAAGTCATTATATTTCTGTCACTATTATTATAGAACCTATATCACAACTAAAACACTTCAAGAGGGTAAGGATATTTCCATCTTGTTTGGAACTTTTTTAAACAGTTCCTTCATAGCAGCTGACAGATAGCTATGGGCCCTTGATAAATATTTGTTGAATTAGTGAATGCAACAATCTGTCTGAATCTGAGTATCTTTACTTCTTTAAGCAAATGAGTATCATGCTTATTTTTGTTTGTTTGTTTGGATTTTGCTTTTATCTTAGCATTATCTAATTCACTATATTCATATATTTTGTCCTATTAGTAAGGAAATTGATGAATTTCAAACAACTACTAATTCTTTTGGTCCCCAAAAGTTCTTAATTTAAAAGAATACATTGAGAGTTTTTTTTTCAACAGGTTTCCACTGCCTACCATGAAAACAAACCTAATATTAATATTCTGCTTCAACTTTTCCAAGTATCCCATCCCATAAACAAGTTAGCTAAGGGAACAAGCATATAATTAACAACCTTGATCATTTTCTCCATCACATCATGGTATGAGACTTACTTATGCTTTCTCCTGAAGCACTAAATGAAGGACTGTTATCACAATCATCTCTTACACAAACTCTTAGATGCCCACTCCATGTTTTCCTTTCTTATATGCGAACTTAGTTTACAATTTCAGGGGAAACTAACTTTTTGACAAAGTAAGAATTTTATTCCATTTTCTAGGTAACATCTATCTATCTATCCATCCATCCATCCATCCATCCATCCATCCATCCATCCATCCATCCATCCATCCATCCATCCATCCATCCATCCATCCATCCATCCACCCACCCACCCACCCACCCACCTTTCTTTTTTGTTTGTTTTTTGCTTTTTGGGTCACACCCGGCAATGCTCAGGGGTTTCTCCTGACTCTGCACTCAGGAATTACTCCTGGCGCTCGGGTGCTCGGGGACCAAATGGGATGCAGGGGGATCAAACCCTCCGGCTGCGTGCAAGGCAAACGCCCTACCTGCTGGGCTATCACTCTGGGCCCTATCTTTCTATCTATTTAATTATTTTGCAATTTCAATTTTTTTCAAGAAATATCTTTTAGTAGTGCACTAAGGGTTAAACCCACATTCTCCCAAGATTAGGTGTGCTGACACAAAATAACCTAGTATATTGGGATATCCTCAGGACATTTCACAATAGGAACAGACTATATATGCTGAGGATAAGTGCCTGGTATAGAGATGGCTGGGGGATGGGGGAGGGAATCTGGGACATTGGTGTTGGGTAATATGTACTGGTGGAGGGATGGGTGCTGCAATATTGTATGACTGAAACCCGATCATGAACATCTTTGTAAATGTCCACCTCAAGGTATTATAATAAAATAAATTAAAAAATTTAAAAATCATATACATACCAAGCCTTTAAAAATGATCAGAATTTTGTTAAAAAATATAGTAAAAAGAGTAAAATTAATGAGGGCATGACTGAAACGGGAATGAGCATAGAGTGTGTTTTCACATGGACTTTTCTTACTAAACACAGTGTTAACTGGCCCAACAGCAACAGGAAGTCCAATTTCTAAGAGCAGAGATCTCTTGAAGAGAGGCCTCATAACCCAGCAGGGTCAGGGTACAAGATGACATGGTTATACAGACCCTGATGACGGACAGCCAAGAGCACAGGTTGAGTTTAGGGGGCTGGCTGGTGGCACATTATGCAAAATTTCAACAAGGCTTATTTGAGGTGTGGTAGCAACATTCCTGACAGTTTCAGAGAGGTGTTCCATCTGATGTTGGGGTCTGAGACAGAACTCAAATAGCTCCAAATATGCTTTGCATGCCAGAGGTCTGAACTCAAGCCCCAGGAATAATCCCCTAGTTCTGAAGGAGGGGAAGATCCCAAGTGCTGGCATTTAAAACACAAGACAAAACATGAGAGATAGGACTGCTTCTTGACAGGAAAGTTGCAAGAGTCTTAGAAAGAAATAACGAGCCTTATTTCAGTAGCTTGGGATTTTTGATGCCTGGCCTTGCAGCTGGCTCTCTGCTCTGCTACTCGATGCCATTGTTGTACGGCTTTCGGTGGTGCGGGCAGTTTCCAACTTTATTTTCCCCAGGGATCCCTGTGCTCTGCAGGAATCTTGCAAGCAGCTGGGCAGATGGGGGACTAGAGAGCCATTGGGCTAGCTCAGGAGCAGCCATGGTGCACTAGAAGGGTTTGCCTCTGTCCCCAGCATGTCTTTTCTGCAGCGCTGGAGCTGGGTGGAAACCATGTAATTCCAGGGATCAAACCCAGGAATTTCACAAATGAATATACACTAACACTTTGAGTTACCATCCCAGGCCTCACATTAATCTTTTTAAAGGGGGAAAATGTGGGGCTCTGATATACTTTTGACACTGTGCTCAGGGATCACTCCTGGCAGTGTCTGGGGACCATATGCAGTGTTGGGGGGATAAACCTTGGTTGACCACACGCAAGGCAAAAAATTTAACCTCGCGTACTTTCTCTCTGGCTTCATGAAATTCGTTTAAAAGCATGGATGTTATCTTCAGTTTCATTAGAAGTATCACAATACAAAGTGGTTGAACCAATTCTGACTAACATCATGTTTTATGAGACACCATAGGACCTTATCCTTCCTGAGGTTATTTTTGAGTCTTGCTTTGTTTGGGTCTGTTAGCTCATACCCAATGGTGCTCAGGGGCTACTTCCAGGTCCATGCTTTGGGCTAGGTAATCCCTGTAACCCTGCAATAGTAGGGGTCAAATCCTGGCCTCCTGCATACACAGGACACACTGCAGTCAGTCTTTCTCTCCTGTCCTCTTCTTTTCCATGGTATTCTCTCTGAAAGGTTAGATGACATTTTACAGCATTTTTTGGCAGTTTGATATACAAAATGAACAAAGATATTTGACTTTTTCAAAGAGATCTCAGGAGTCATAGTGATAATCTAGCAGGGAGGGCATTTGCCTTGCACACGACCAACCTGGGTTTGATTACCAGCATCCCATAAGGTCCCCTGAGCACTGCCAGGAGTAATTCCTGCAGGTGTAAAGCCAGGAGTAACCCCTGAGCATCTCTTAGTGCAACAAAGGAGGTTGAGTATAGTACCCACAAAGGAGTCTCCTCGACCACTTCAGGGGATAGTTGTGATAACAAAAATCACGATCACGATCACGATCTTCCCGTTGATCATCTATTTGCTAGAGTGGGCACCAGTAATATCTCCATATGTCCTGTCTCATGCCAGTAGAGCCAGGGGCATCGGCTTGCTACAGGAACATAAAGAGCCTCAAACCATTATATTAGGTCACGGGAATGACCTAATATAATTGTTACTGGAATTTGGCATATCGTATACAACACGAGAAGCTTGCCAGGCCTGTCGAGCGGGAGGCAAACTCTTTTTTAAACACCTCCAAATAAAGCATTTATTGATGAACCGCGGCTGCGATGGGCTGGTCTGCTGGGTGGAGTTCTGACGAGAGGGAAGTCCAGAAGTGGAAAATGGCGGCGCCGTGGAGTGAGGGAGCGGTGGTCTGGCTTGTTGTGAGGCTCTGCCGAGGTGGTGGGCCAGGGCTAGAACCCGCCATGCCTCCCGACTGCCTCATGAACGGCTTTGCACAGGGAGAAGCAAGGAACAACTCTGCCCCATGTGTGAGAGTCTCTGGACCAGCATACCTGGGCCGGATTGAGAAAAAAAAAAAAAAAAAAGCTGCGGCAGGGTGGGTAATCGGTGATCCGGGCTGATCCTAACCCCAGCCCGGATAACAAAAAATACAACATTAAAAAATAAAAACAACATTAAAGAGTAAATAAGCAAGGCTAGTAAGGAAACTTATGAAAAAGTTACATTTCTAATCAGTTGATCACTTGATCACTTGACATCCCATTATTCATCAATTTGCTCGGCGGGTGCCAGTAACATTTCCATTTGACCCTATCACGTGCCAATGTAGCCCAATGGCATCTGGTTGCTTCAGGAATATGAAGAGCCTCAAACTGTTCATTCAGGGTCTTGACTAAGAAGTCTGACCATCTTGTAGGTGAGCAGCCACGTGATCTTTTGACATCCTGTGGGATCCAGTCGGTTTACATTTCTAATATTACTGATACATTTCTAATATTATTGAGAAAGTGATAGATATATCAATGAGCTAGATCAATGTTCTAAGAAGACCTACACATGTATAAAATTTTGTTTTATGATAAGAGTGAAATATCTAATTAAAGTTGAAAATGGGTATCAACATGGAATAGATATACCTGCCATACATCATATACAAAGATCAAATATTTAAATACATTGGAAAATGAATGTAAAACTTAAAAGTTTAATAAAGTTGACAATGAGAATTTCTCTTTTTTAAGAAACATCACAGAAAAAGAAGAGGCAGGTGCCAAGCAATAGAATAGTGGATAGGGTGTTTGCCTGCAGGTGTCTGACCTGGCTTTGATTCCTGGCATGCCATACAATCGCTGGAACACTGTCAGAAGTAATTCCTGAGTGCAGGCCCTGATCATTGCCAGTGTGACCCAAAAAGCAAAAAAAGAAAGTAAAAGAAGAGACAATTTAAAGATAAAATAAAATATTACTAATACACACAAACCAAAGAGGAAACGACCAAGAATATACAAAGTCAATAAGAAGCAACCCAATAGAAAAGGGGAAAAAATAATCTGAAAATTTCACAGAAAATGGAAAGCATATCATACAGTCAATAACAATATGATATGGTTAACACCATTAATGATCAATGAAACACAAAATTAACTATAAGAAACATTTTATGCTTACTGATTGGCAAAAATAACAAGATTACAAATATCAACTATTAGGGCCTGAGTGATAGCACAGAGGGTAGGGAATTTGCCTTGCACACAGTCGACCTGGATTTGATCTCCAGCATGCCATATGGTCCCCGAAGCACTGCCAGGAGTAATTACTGAGGGCAGAGTCAGGAGTGACACGGAGCATTGCCAGGTGTGATGCCCAAAAAAAAAATAAGAAGAAAAGAAAACTTGGGCTGGAGCCACAGCACAGAATGTAGGGCGCTTGCCTTGCACACAGTCAATCTGAGTTCAACCTTGGCATCCCATATGGTACCATGAGCACCACCAGGAATAATTTTTTGAGTGCAGAGCCAGGAGTAATCCATGAGCATTGCCACATATGACCCAAAAAGCAAAAAAATAAATAAAAACCAAACAACTAGAAACACTGTAGATCCAGGGAGTAGATCCCACCCAACCTGTCTGCTTTTATGCCAGGTACTTCCTCTCTCTTTGTCTCTGTCTCTCTAAACAGAGAGACATAAATAACTAAACAGAGTTAGAGAATGTTGCACATCCATCCAGTTCATCAGAAAAAAAATGAAAAAAAATGTGGATAAGTTAATGATTGCTCAGGAACGGAAAAACTTCTAATCACTATTTGACAATTTTCTACCAAAAAAGAAACTCAATGATTTAAGCCCCCTTTTTTCCCACAAAGAATACCATGCTTTTCTGTGTATATAGATGATCCCCACTTAGGACAACTAAAACACACAGATTAAGACCTTCTTGGGTCTGGACCTCAGTTCAGAAACCCAGAACAATGCTTGTGTTATAACATAAAATAATTTGATCAGATTTCAGTTCCTTAGTTTACAAAAGCAACATATACAAAAATGGTTAAGAAGGATGGTTTGAACAGTAAAAGTATGGAAATAATCTAAATTATTGTTATTATTTCCATAATAATAGATTATTATGGAAATAATCTATTGACTAAAGAACACAGGAGCAAACTATGACATTGTTGCAGACCGCTATTGCCCCAGAGCCTCTACATCTTGCCTGGAGTTACCTCCTGCAGGCCACTCTGTAGATAGGAGGAGGACAGTTTGAATGCGGCAGTTCATCTGTATTATATCACTTGATCACTTGAATCCCGTTACTCATCGATTTGCTCGAGCGGGCACCAGTAACATTTCCATTGGATCCTATCACGTGCCAATGTAGCCCAATGGCATCTGGTTGATTCAGGAATATGAAGAGCCTCAAACCGTTCCTTCAGGGTCTTAACAAGGAAGTCTGACCATCTTGTAGGTGGGCGGCCACGTGATCTTTTGACATCCCGTGGGATCCAGTCGGTAACGGCTCTAGTCCAGCGGTTGTCTCCAAATCGCATTACATGTCCAGCCCATCTGATTTTCGATGCCTTGGCAAACGAAACAGCGCCCCTGATTCTGGAATAGCGACGGAGGTCAGAACTCCGATTCCTTCTCTCACTTGAGTGAGACGTGATATTCCAAGCATAGCTCTTTCGATGCCTCTCTGGGAGACCCGAATAGCATTCTCATCCTGCTTTCGTAGGGCCCAGGTCTCTGAGGCGTATGTTAATGCAGGGAGAACGGTGGAGTCGGAAGAGATGTGCCCGGAGCCGGAGGTTCTTTGTTCTTTAGCTATTTCTTTGATGCCTTTGAAGGCATTCCATGCCGCTTCTCTTCCTCCTGCGCAGCTCAGGTTTTAGGTCATTCATCATGTTGACTTCTCGACCTAGGTACACATAACTGCTGCATTCAGAGATGTTTGTTCCATTGAGAGAGAATGGGGACTCTGGAACTATTTCATTTCTCATGAACATAGTTTTCTTCAGATTCAGCTGTAGACCTACCTTTCCACATTCTCGGTCAAAGTCAGCCAGCATTTGTGCCGCTTGGCTAATGTTTGGTGTTATTAGAACGATGTCATCAGCGAAGCGGAGGTGGTGTAGTTGCCGACCATCTATCTTCACTCCCATTCCTTCCCATTCTAATTGTCTCATGATGTTCTCGAGGGTGGCACTGAAGAGTTTTGGTGAGATGGTATCACCCTGTCGAACCCCTCTTTTGACATCAATGATCACTTCTTTGTAGAATGGTGAGATCCTGGTGGTGAATCTGTAATACAGCTCACGAAGGATCTTGATGTATTGGGTTTGAACACCCTGTTTGACTAGGGCTTCGATGACTGTTTCGGTTTCCACAGAATCAAAGGCTTTCTGTAAATCAATGAACGTGAGACAGAGCGGCATCTTGTACTCCCTACAAACCTCAATGAGCTTGGTTACTGTGTGGATATGGCCGATTGTGCTGAATCCTTTCAGGAAACCTGCTTGCTCGCATGGTTGACCTTCATCTAGTGTTCTGCTAATCCTGTTCAGGATAACTCGTGTAAACAGCTTGTAGATGACAGACAACAGGCAGATGGGGCGATAGTTGCCGATGTCATGAATGTCTCCCCTTCTTGAACAGTAGAACTGTCCTGCTGGTTTTCCATTGGGAGGGCACCTTGCATTCGGACAGGTAGCGTGTGAAGAGCCGAGCTAGTGTATTGATGAGCACCGACGGCAGATTCTTCAGATGTTCGGGTCTGACTTTGTCTGGGCCTGGTGCTGTTCCCTTCTTTACCGATGAGATGGCATGTCTTATTTCAGAAGGGAGAACGTTGGGAATGACGTATCCATCCTGTGGAATTTGGTATGTGGGCAGGTGGATGTGGCTATCAAAGAGATTTGAGTAGAAGTCCTGGATAATCTTCTCCATTGCCTTTCTGGAAGATGTGATAGATCCATCAGGCGTCGGAGGGCAGTCATCTTGGTCTTATAGTTGGCGAAGGATAGGCGGGCAGTGCGAATACTTTTCCCCGGCTTCTGCTGCATCTTCCAGTATTTCTGCTCTTCTGTCTTTGAGGTCTGCTTTTTATCGCTTCTCTGCACTGTTTAGCAAGCTTGGACGTTAGCATTTGGTCTCCTGAGGCTCGCGCGCCTTGCCACGTTGGCGAATGAGCTCAAGAGTTTCTGAAGACAAGCGCCCTTTCTGTCTCCAGTCTCCAGCCCAGCTTGTCAGAAACCCAGCCTACAAGGACCCGCCCTGCAGAGACCCGCCCCTTCAGAGGAGAGTATTTCAAACCCAGGAATGCTTGAGCCTAAGACACAGGTACACCCGGCAGAGCAGAAACCAGCCTTCCCCATTGAACCCCCTGCACTCCATGGACCACGAGAGCAACTTCCGACCCGAGTCCACCATCCCGATGGAGCCCTCGGAGGAGGCCAGAGAAACCCCCACACCTTGCTGGCAGCGATCTGTGTCACAATCCACACTCTGCAGCTGGTAAGATCTCCCCCAGCATATTAATCCAGTCTCCAGCCCACAGATTAATCCAGTCTCCAGCCCAGTTTGTCAGAAACCCAGCCTACAAGGACCCGCCCTGCAGAGACCCGCCCTTCAGAGGAGAGTATTTCAAACCCAGGAATGCTTGAGCCTAAGACACAGGTACACCCGGCAGAGCAGAAACCAGCTTTCCCCGTTGAACCCCCTGCACTCCATGGACCACGAGAGCAACTTCCGACCGAGTCCACCATCCCGATGGAGCCTCGGAGGAGGCCAGAGAAACCCCCACACCTTGCTGGCAGCGATCTGTGTCACAATCCACACTCTGCAGCTGGTAAGATCTCCCCCCCCAGCATATTAATCCAGTCTCCAGCCCACAGATTAATCCAGTCTCCAGCCCAGCTTGTCAGAAACCCAGCCTACAAGGACCCGCCCCTGCAGAGACCCGCCCTTCAGAGGAGAGTATTTCAAACCCAGGAATGCTTGAGCCTAAGACACAGGTACACCCGGCAGAGCAGAAACCAGCTTTCCCCGTTGTGCCTAAGACACAGGTACACCCGGCAGAGCAGAAACCAGCTTTCCCCGTTGCTGGAAAATTTGGATTTACCTCCAAATTACCACAAATATTCTACCCACCCCTCTGAGAGAGCCCCACAAAGCAATGAGAATATAGTGCCCGCATGGCAGAGCCTGGCAAGCTGTCCGATGCGTGTTCGATATGCCAAATCCAGTAACAAAAAGTTTATTTTCCTGACCCCGAAAGAGCCCTTAATACGGCAGCAGTAAGAAAGGCAAACAAGCAGTGCCTGATAAAATTTCACGGCTGTCCTAGGCTGCCAAAACGGAAGAAGGACTAAAATGACTGTCTGTACTTTCAATGCACGCACACTGGCAACGGAAGCATATATTGAGGATCTGATGCTGCAAGCAAGAAAGATCAAGTCACGACATCATTGTTCTGACTGAGACGAGGGAGGCGTCAGTCGCATCATGCTGTATTTGACACCGGAGAAGAATTGTTCCTTGGAACATGTGATGAAAGAGGCGTCGGTGGCATTGGTGTCCTTTGTCAACACGAACATGGCTGTCAACATTGATTCATTTGAATGCCTAACAAACCGAATAGGACGATTACACTTGAGGAGATGTAGTCCACTGCCAGCAATTTCTATCTTCATTGTCTATGCACCAACATCCACATACAAAGAAGATGAAATTGAGAAATTCCTACATGGAATTGGAGGAGTTCTAAAAAAAGATCACACCTTCTGTATTATATACTAGCTGGTATAAATATTCTCTCATGCAGCCATAATCATCGTGGGACTAGCTAGATATACTGGCATATTTACCTGGCCATGTTGGATCTCTAAGTAATTAGATCAGAGAAAAATGCTGTTTGCCTCCAAGCAAGCATGCGTGGCTCTCTAATAAGTCTAAAGGCTAATATACAAAACAACTCTGAAGTAAAGATGAAACTCTTGTGAAGGCTTGGAGAAATATATACCTGGCTATGGAATATCCATTGGTACAGATGCATGCCTTTGTATTCTGAGATACAGTTCATCTCAGATGCCCTTCCTCCACTCTACCCTGCAGGGGAGGCTTCTAAGGCAGACCTTAGCTGGGCAGCATTAACATCTCAAAGGACTTAGGTGAGGTCCTGGAGAAGCTACCTGAGCGAAATTGGTCCCAACTACTTCCCATTGGATTGGGCGGTCTGTGTTGCAGGGATATAAAAACTGTAGCCTGCTTTCTTCCACGCTCTTTCTCCCCTTTGCCTTTTGCATTTTCGCCCTCTCCTCTCTGTTCTCTACCCTGTTGGGCCTTAACATATGATAGTGGCCATCTTGGCCTAGGGTTCTCAACCTACACCAGGCTGGGGCCCAGCCAGGAACCTAAGTCCGGGTTTTTCTGTTGCTGAATTGTATAACAGAACCTGTGAGGGTAAAGCCTTTTGAAACTGTGCTGGGTTCTCGTGTCTTTCTCTGTCAGCCAGTCAGCCAGCCACAGATCCCCTAGGGCAGAACGAGATTCCTACACCCTGCTCCCAGATTTTGTTGGGGTGCCCAGCACCCCAACATGACATACTCACACAGAGGACTATTACACAGTCATACAAGTACATATTGCATAGTCATACAGCTAAAAAATAATACTGTGCATGATAAGTTCCCTAAAGATTACACAGAGTAGAATCTTTTATCTAAAGTTCAAACAAATTTTAAAACAGAGGGATGTTTGGAGTCAGAACATCAATGATTTTTATGATCAACAGAACACATAACAACATAATATAGAAGTCAAAGAGATAGCATAGTTGATAAGGCATGTTCACACAGGTTCAATCAATGGCACCCCATAAGGCTCCCTGAGCATAAAGCCAAAAGTAAACATTAAACACCACCAGGTATGACTGAAAAACTAAAAATTCCTGTAACATACAATTAACTATTTTAAAACTGTATAATCCATAATATTTAACAAATCTACAAGTATATGCAGCAACATGATATATAAAGGAAAGTAAGGTAAATATGGAAATAATTCAGGTTGGCATCTTGAGGAGGGGTAATTAAGATTTGGAATGGCCAAGAGAGGGCACTTACTGCATGATGGGTCCTTTATTTTGAGCTGTTAAGATTATGGTGTTTATTTAATAATAGAAAATTATAAACAATTGAATTTCTTGTTTCCCAGCAACATATTGGTTTCAGTTAAACCACCATGAAACACACAATTACAATGCTGTTTCTGATTGGGTTTCAATCACACAATGTTCCTACACCCTTCTCCTCACCACTGTACATTTCCCACCACCAATGTCCCCAGTTTCCTTTTTTTCCTCCCCACCCCACCTGTCTGACTTTATGCCAGGTACTTCCTCTCTGTCTCTGTCTCTTTGTATCTCTTTCTCTGTTTCTCTGACCCTTCTCTCTCTCTCCATTTCTCTCCGCTTTTTGGGCATGACAGTTTGCAGTACAGGTACTGGCAGATTACCATGTATTTCCCTTTACCTACTTTCAGCATTCAATCCTTGTCCAGAGTGATCACTGTCCAACTACTGTCATAGTGGTCACTTCTCTATCCTAACTGCGGTCTCCTCTCTCACACTTGTGGCAAGCTTTCAACTGTGGACCAGTCCTCCTGGCCCTCATTTCTACAGTCCTCCCAATAACATATTGTTAATAACCTTCTGCAAAGAGTAGAAAGCAGTCCTGGAGAATCATGGGAAGGGCCACTACCTTTCCTTAGGGCTCCAGTTTCCTCCATAAAATGGAGGCTTGGACCTGACCATCTCCAAACTCTTCTGGTGCCAGTGTTTTATGAGCCTGAAATTTCTGGCTCAAATCCTTGGAGCTCAGCATATAACGGCTTTTCCTGGGCTAGGCCTGTCCTCTCCTACTGGGCTCAGTGTCTGGCACTTAGCTCTGCTTCTCATAAATAAGAAGTAGGAAATAAAAAAGAAAAACAAGGCAAATATCCCCCTGAGAGACCAGGAGGGGATCCCATGGTTGCTCTGTATACTTTGAAGGACTTGAGAGTCATTAACCAGAAGAGCTACCTGCCAAGAGAAGGATGGAAAAAAATTAGACAAAGGGGAGAAATGAACTCATAAAATTTGACTACATTCAAATTAAAAGGGCACTTCTGAGTACTTAAAGAACTACAATAATATTTTTAACAAAACAAGCCAGTTTCTTTAAGAACCCAATATAGGGTAGCTGTGAAAACTGGAATAGACCAAAGAGCCAGGAATAACAAAAAAAAAAAATCATGCACCAATCAAGGTTATTTAAAAACCAGGAAAAGGACAGAAAACATGAAAGATTATGTCCGCCTGTATCATCCCCTATAGACATCTTCTAGGGAGATACTGTGCCAGGAACCTAAATTTTAAGGTTTATAATCGGTTGCCATTATCAAAGCACCTTCTATATCACAGGTTGATTTATATATTTTAATCTTATTTTCTTGATAGGGAGTATATAGTTCTCTGTCTTTCAACAACAAACAGCTTTGTGACCATGTCAAGTAACTTGACCTATAAAATCACTTACTATTTTGTCCATAATATAAGAGTCTGAATAAGATTATGGAAAATAGAAATTATGGTTCAAAATTTTAGTAAAACAGTAAGTTAACAAATACTTATTTTATATTGAGCTAGAAAATCACTCATATTGGAGTGGATAAAAACAAATTTGTTAAATGTCAGACCACTGAAACTTATGGGGTTATATTGCTGAATACAAACCTGCATACATACATATATGTCTATACTTATCAATACATATACATGAATACATACATCTATATCATTTTATACATATACATAAACAGACATATATAAAATGTCTCTAAGAAAAATATATAAAATATATAAAATTATATAATTTTATATAAAATCATATAATTTTATAAGCTCATCAGAGCTTCTCCCAGCAGAAAAGCCCATCTTTCCCTGTCTTGTGCAGCCGCTTTGAACGATCAATAAATGTTCATCAATAAATGCATGAGATGAGAGCCTACTAGTATCCCACCCACATGGCAGAGCCTGGCAAGCTACCCGTGTCATATAAACAGTATGCCAAAAAAACAGTATCAATTATAGACCTCATCCCCATGACCTAAAGGAATGGTTTGAGGCTCTTCCTGTTCCTGGAGCGAGCAGACACCCTTGGGCTACACTAGCATGTTACAGGACATATGGAGATATTACTGGTGCCCTCTTGAGCAATCAATGAACATCGGAAAGACAAGTGATACAAGTGATACTATCTAGAATCACCATAAACAATCAGTGATGCTCGACCCTGAACAAGGATACCTGGCCAAAGGGGTGGAGATGATGGACCTAAATTTCTACCTTTAGCTCTGAGTCAACAGAAGTCATGTTGAAAGACTGAGGGGTATATAAGACTGAATCCAAACCAATGTTGCCTCTGAACCTGTCACTATTGAGAAGAACTGTGAAGTGTTGTGTTGTGTTCAAATTTGTTGAATACAGCATTTTTTCTTTGTAGAATATTTTTTACCTTTGCTCAGAATGTTTCCAGACATGTTCTCCCTCCTACATAAAGTAATAATCCTAACAATCCACAGTAACAATCCTAACCTCATAATCACATGTCTGCATTCACCCAAATCAGTATTCACTGTGATACTTGGATGAATTATTTCTAAAATCCCAGCCCAAGAGCCAAGGATTCAGGAATTCTGCACAATAGCACCATAAAGAGAAATCTGGAAGGCTGGAGCGATAGCCCAGCGGTAGGGCGTTTGCCTTGCACACGGCCTGCCTGTGCAGCGACCAGGGTTCGATCCCTGGTATCCCATATGGTCCCCGAGCACTGCCAGGAGTAATTCCTGAGTGCATAGCCAGGAGAAACCCCTGAGCATCGCGCGGGTGTGACCCAAAAAAGCAGAAAAGAAAGAAAGAAAGAAAGAAAAAAAAAGAAAGAAAAGAAAGAAAGAAAGAAAGAAAGAAAGAAAAGAAAGAAAGAAAGAAAGAAAGAAAGAAAGAAAGAAAGAAAGAAAGAAAGAAAAGAAAGAAAGAAAGAAAGAAAGAAAAGAAAGAAAGAAAGAAAGAAGAAAAGAAAGAAAGAAAGAAAGAAAGAAAGAAAGAAAAGAAAGAAAAAGAAAGAAAGAAATCTGGGAAAAATATTTCACTTTGATTCTTTCAAAACGGAAACCCTTAATTAGCCAAACAATATGTTTGTTTAATCTATTTCAGAGATCAGAGAAACAGTGCAGGGATTAAAGCACATGCCTTGTATATGGCTGTCCTCAGTTCAACTCCTTAACTAACATGGTCCTCTGAGTGTCACTGGATACAGCCATGGAAGTCCCCAAGCTACACAGTGCTCAAGCAGTACTACATCCTCGGAATCTTGCATTGAACTGCAGCCCCATAGGCTAAGAATTACTAGGACTGGTTCCTGGGTCTCTTGAGTACTACTGAGGAGGATCCCCTCCCCACAAATGATTTTGTTACATAATCTATTTCAGGAATATGTGATTTTTTTTTTTTTTTTTTGCTTTTTGGGTCACACCTGGCAATACTCAGGAGATACTCCTGGCTCTGAACTCAGGAATTACTCCTAGAAGAGCTCAAGGGACCATATGGAATGCTAGGGATAGAATTCAGGTCGGATGCATGCAAGGCAAACACCCTACCCACTTTGCTATCATTCTGGCCCAATGTATGATTCTTTTACTTCACGGGGCTCTCTTTTCTGTGAAGCCTGCATTTTCTCATTAACATGCTTTCTCTTCCCTTTAATAAAATTTCTTTACTTCAAAATATCTATTTCATTAACTTCATATTTCCAAAGCATAGCAATTACAAATGTTTGGCAAAAATAGAGAAACAATAATTTTGAGAAAAATTTTCACTTGGTTCTGAACTTTTAATGTAGACAATGGTTCTTTGCCACCAATATTGAGTCATTAATATTGAGATTTCTTTTTCTAGTAACAAACTCAATTTATACCCTCTCTCACATTCTTTTCTTTACTTAAAATCGTTAGTCATCAAGATTTATTCATTCTGGACTTAGTGAGTCCTACTCTATTTCCAAATATCCTGCCTGCCTTCCCCTCCATAAAAAGTTCTCTATGCTTTATGTGGAAAATAGAGTAAGCACAACAATCACATTAACATTACCAAAATCTCACTCATGGAACAGTCGCACTATCATCACAGTGCTCACATTAATCTGTTTTCTAGAGTTTTAAAAAACACTTGAGTGACAGAGAGAGAGAATAAAGGCAGGTGCCATAGAGGCAGGTGGAGGAACCCTGGCACACTGGTGGTGGAAAATGTGTACCGGTAAAGGGATGGATGATGGAACATAGTATGACTGAAACTCCAATCATGAACAACTTTGTATCTATAGATCTGTGATCAATTTTACAATAATTAATTGAGGCACTGTGATTTATAATACTGCTAATGATGATTTTATGTGTACCCTAATTCCAATACTACACTTATATTGTTCTTATTTAGTTAGTTCTACCAAAAATAAGAACTGGCTGATCAAGCTAGAGCTAAGACCATTTTCTTGGTCTCATTAAAGAGGAAAGTAGAGTGCTGGAGTGACAGCACAGTGGGGAGGGCATTTGCCTCGTACACCGCCAATTAGGGTTTGATCCCGGCATCCCATATGGTCTCCCAGTACCACCAGGAGTTATACCTGAGCGAAGATCCAGAAGTTACAACGGAGCATCCCTGGATGTGCCCCATCCCCAAAACAAAAACAAACAAATGAAACTTAAGAAAGAGGAAGGTAATACATTTCCTACTAAACAACTTTTGGATTCACCAATTTAGAACTCAAATGAACTCATCCCTTATTCTGGTAGAGAGTTTTTCAAGACTAAGAAGGGCTCACAATCTGGAAACACTGAAGCCACAGACCCTTCCAGCTGCCAAACTCCCACACGCTGGCTCTCGAGACTCATCCACACTCCCTATTAAAGTGTCACCCACTATAATTTGGTGCTAAATCTTTCTAAAGCTAAGCTAGTCAACACAGTATAATAACAAATTAATTTCTTATGCTATTAAAACATAGGGATAAGTCAAAGTGTTGGCTGGTGAGAAAAGTTAGCCTAATCTCAAACTGTTCATGAAGTTATTAAAACCAGACTAGCAACATGAAAGGAAAATCAGTTTTCAGTAAGTAAGTTTGACTCCTGTCTTGCAACATTTATGAAGGCAGCAGGCTGTTGCTGGTATTGTTTTCCTGCCTCCTTTGTCATCTTTTGAGTCCTCTTTGACCCCATGATTCCTTCCCTGAGCCCTTGGGGCATGGAACAAGAATTTAGAAATCAGATTCACAGAGACATGTTATGTTTGCCAAGTGCTTAAATACACAGCCAGCCCAATATTTTCCCTCCAGCCATACAACCTTATGAAGTAGGTAAAAACTTCATTTAATAGTATGAGTACGGGAAAAATATTATTGAGTAATGTTTTTCATACTCAGGTCAGTTGGTCAGAAGTCTTGAGTATCACAGAAAACTTTAAATTGAAGTGGAAAATACTTAATCTTGTTCCCACTAATTCTGGTTATTTCAGCATTACTCTGAATAAGCTATAGATTCTGAGTAAGATGTGTGTAGTTTGCTTTGGATTTTGTTTCAGCTTACTTATAAAACTTTTCAAACACACTTTTAAATTACAGCAATTCAGTAAAAATTCAAACCTTCAGGCTTGTTTCCCCTAGCAGACTGAGTCATAAAAATAAATCTCAGCCATCTCAATAGCCAGCACAGCCCTCACATTAAGGATTAGTATTGTTCTTCATGTCTCCCACTCCATCCAGTGGTCACACCCAGCTCACACTGAAGAAAGAAACAGCTTGAAGACTCATACAGTTCAGCATTTACAGATCTAATAAGAGAACAGAACCTTTGCCAAGTTTGGGGGTGAATTACATCAGAATCTTCCAGAGGAACTTCTGAGGAGTGGTAATAAGCATGGTTTGGGGAGAAAGTCAGTTCCAGGTTCAATTCCTGATACTGTGTGACCTTTCCACACATCACTTATATGAGCATGAAATGTAGATGTCAAAGTAACTACATTTCAATAGAAAATATTTACATTTGCTGTGAAACTAAAATGAAAGGAGAAAGGCCATCTCTATATGTAGCTACTTAATAATCCTTGCTTAACAGAAATAGTGGCTAAAATTAATTAATAAGGGATTGAGTATGTCTATGTTCCAGCAACTTTTTGTGAGGATGGTCAGGTTACACCCTATAGTGCTTAGGGCTTACACCTGTCTCTGGGCTTACTCCTGAATAAACTCAGGGGACCCTATGTGGAGGTTCTAACCAGGGTTGGCCACATGTAAGGCAAGTGCCTTAACCTTGTCCTATGTTCCTTTTTTTTTTTTTTTTTGCTTTTTTTGGGTCACACCCGGCAATGCTCAGGAGTTTCTCCTGGCTCTGCACTCAGGAATTCCTCCTGGAGGTGGTCGGGGGACCATATGGTTTTCCGGGATTGAACCCGGGCCGGCATGTGCCAGCCACGTGCAAGGCAAACGCCCTACCCGCTGGACTATCACTCCGGCCCCTGTTCCATTCATTTTTACTTGTGAACAATGATATAAAATTTTCATAATGTTCACAACATAAAATTCTTCTTTTGATTTTTTTCAACTTTTCAGAAATAAGCACCTACTTTTATCTTAAAATGTATGATTAAATACTGTATTTCTAGGACACTATCACAAGGGAAATTAGATAATCTCTGTAATAGAATAAAGGAGGAAATATAGTATGTTAGAAGGTTTTTCGTATGTTAGAAGGGATTAAGTATATAAAATGATGAAATAAAATAAATAGACACAAAATATAGCTTTTGCACATTTTAAAACCACAGATCCTCTTTGCCTAGGTAACTAAGGAGATTGGACTAAAGTGGGAGATTTATTGGACTAAATCCCGCCTAGGGATTATAATTTAAGAGGCATAGACTATTAGGCAGTTATCATTTGTGAGATACTTAGAATCACAGTCTCCTTAAATTTTGCATCCTAACAGCAACTCTGTCTCTCCCTATACCTGGCTTTCCGGTATCTGCATGAGGAGTGTATAGTGTGAAGTGGTAGCTTCCTCTTCAACCCCACTTGCATGACATCACTGTGTAAGTGATTTCCTTGAAATGCACAAGTTTGCAGATGACAACATGGTTCAAAGTCAAGGATCTTGGTTGCAGAATTTGGAAAATATTTCTTTGCTTTCTTGATTTTCTTATTATTTTCACAATTATACCAACATCATGATATATAGTTCAAGCCATACTTCTCAAAACGCACATATTTATGACATGTAAGAATCTTAATAATTAAACACCCTGATCTTAAATGGGCAAAGATGTGGTCAGAGAAATAGTATAAAAAATAGGACACTTGGCTTGCAAATGGCTGACCCAGGTTCCATCACTGGCACACATATGGTCCATGGAGCCCTACCATAAGTGATCCTTGAATGCAGAGCCAGGAGCAAGCCCTGAGCAATACTGGGTGTGGTACAAAAAAAGTAGTAAAATGGGAAAGGATTTGAACACACTTTAAGTATATGAAGATAGCCAAGACACATATGAAAAGGAGTTCAACAATATTAGATATCAGTTAAATGCAAATAAAAACTACAATGACATTTTACTTCATACTACTATGTTAGCTATAACCAAAATGATAAAAAATGCATGATCATTAGAATGCAGAGAAATCAATCTTCAAATACTGTTGATGCGAATTTAAAATGCAACAATTATTTGGAAAATAGAATGGTAATTCCTCTAAGATTAAAACAGAATTTTAGGACCCAACAATTCCTCTCCTTGATATGCCCTCAAGAGAACTGTAAACATACATCCAGGGCCAGAGCGATAGCCCAGCGGGTAGGGCATTTGCCTTGCATACGCCAGCCCATGCAGGCCCGGATTCGATCCCAAGCATCCCATATGGTCCCCCGAGCACCGTCAGGAGTAATTCCTGAGTGCAGAGCCAGAAGAAACCCCTGAGCATCGCAGGGGGTGACCCCAAAAAAGCAAAAAATAATAATAATAATAAAATAACACACCCATGAATATCTTTTACATGAATTTTCATGGCAGTATTATTATTCACAATAGCAAATAAGTGAGAATGACTCAATGTGCAAGAATAATTGAATGGATAAATAAAATGTGCTGCATTCCAACAGTGAAGAGTTACTCAGCAGAAAAGCAAATAATAGATGAACCCTTGATCCTTGAAAAGGTTATGCTCATTGAAAGAAGCCAGTCACAAAAGATAAAATACAGTAAGAGTCCATAAATATAAAATTCCAGAACAGGGCTATGTATTGACTTAGGAAGATTAGTTGATGCTTACAACTTGTTTAGAAGTATGGGGGGGTGGGGCTGGAGCGATAGCACAGTGGGTAAGGCATTTGCCTTGCAAGTGGCCAACCTGGGTTTGATTCCCGGCATCCCATATGGTCCCCGGGCGCGGTCAGGAGTAAATCCTGAGTGTTGAGGCAGAAGTAACCCCTGAGCATTGTCGGGTGTGACCCCAAAAACAAAAAAAAAATAAAATAAAGAGAAGTATGGGAATGGGGGTATGGGTGAGAGCTAAAAGGCATGGGGATTCCTTTTGAGGCAATTGGAATGTTCTTAATATTGCAGTGATGGTATATACTGAAGCATTATAAATCATGTATTGAAGGTTTTTAATGTTTTAATTATTGTTTGGAGACTGCAGAGCAGTATGCATGCAGCTCAGGTGTTTCTCCTGGAGATACAGAGCCAACCAGGCAGTGGATGCCGTCCTACTGAGCCCCTCAGAGCTAGGCAACCCCAGTAGTGTTCATGGCTCTATAGGAGGCCTCATTGTGCTTGAGATTAAACTTGGTCAAATGTATGGCTTATACTAATACTGTTCTATTTTCTAAGCCATGAACCACATACCTTAACAAAAAATAAACTGTATGATATGTGAAATATATCTCAATAGTTTTAAAAGATGAAAAAAATTAAAATATTTCCCTTTCTTTCAAAGAAAATCCATTGTATTTCAAAATATGGTTTATCCTTACCCTCAAAAGATGATTTTAATTTTCCTACTAAACTGGTAATGGGAATTGCTGGATTTTATGGTGGGTAAGGAATCCCAGGAATATAAGCTTAAAGCATCAAGACAAGTTGGAGACATGCTGAGACAGCAACATGTAGGTGAGCCTGTATGGTCTGTATGGAAGGAAGCTTTCAAAGAAACCTTGGGGGGCCAGATAGACAGTACAATGGTTAGGTGCTTGCCTTGTTTGTGGCCAACACTGGTTCAATCCCTAAAATTGTCTATGTTCTCCTGAGTGCTGCTAGGAGTGATCGCTGAGCACCACTGGATATGGCTAAAGAAACAAAATAAAACTTGTATTTAAAGAAAAAAAAGATTATTTTATCTTTGTGTTACTGACTGCTGAGACTGCTGCCAAGAGTCTTATTTCCTTCTTGAGTTTGAGTATAGACAAATGAGAAGAACAGGGTTAGGGAGCAAGGACTGACTTTAGGGCGAGGAGCTGTGATGACTGAATTTTATAGTACCCATTTTAATCTGAGGCTCTGATGTGTACAGCCCAGCTCTAGAATAAAGAATCCTGAACTGACACCATTTTTTTTTTTGCATCATGGGATGTTTCTGCGCCAAATAGTGTGTCCTGCACCATTCTCCAAGAGAAGCTCTATATAAAAATCCTGAAACTGTGTATCTCATGGTGATTTGATTAAAAAAGAAAAAGAGAAAAGTAAAAAGAAAGGGAAAAAATTCCTGCCTGAGTCAAGAGTGTATCTACCTATGGAAAGGTCAGGGAATGCTTGACCCAAGAATGCTTCAGTCCTTGATGTTGAATCGTGAGATCACACAGCAACCAAGGTGCCTAATGTCCTGAGTCATCTGCTAGTCTTGAACAAGCTGACAGGTGGAGATGAAGGAGAGAGGGGCATTCTTGCCCATCATGACCACGGAGAGGTCATTCATAGGCAGACCCAGTGCCTTCTCTGAGGAGATACAGGATATGGATTAGATTAGCATTTCTCTAATGGTTTCATCCTTCCCAGGCTCCATTCT
Organism: Cryptotis parvus; assembly: GCA_021461705.1. Taxonomy (NCBI): domain Eukaryota; kingdom Metazoa; phylum Chordata; class Mammalia; order Eulipotyphla; family Soricidae; genus Cryptotis; species Cryptotis parvus. The sequence continues at coordinate 32,649 of JAJIBD010008745.1, forward strand.
AACACGGGATGGAGTTTTTACAGATGCTAATAACTATCAAGCAGGACATTGTGTTGCAGAGGTGAAGGAGAGGGAGTACTGATTTGGAGATATTCCCAAGGGTACTAAGAGAATAACAGTGATTAGGAATAGATTTGTCTTAAATTAAAACACTTTCTGTTCTTGCCAAATCCTTGGCATAATGCTAGTGTAACTTCGGAGATGTGGAGGTATATTTATCCTAAGTCTCTCCAATATAATTAATACAGGAAAGTGATCTAATTACCACAGACTTGGCCTTATAAGAGCTCAACACATTTTTCCACTGACACGCTACATGGGACAAAACTGCATGGTGCTGACCTGGTGCTGACTCCAGTTAACTATGCCTAGGAAGGGATCAGAATCACCCCTATACCTCATAACATTTTATAAGGGAACAGAGTCCGGAATAAAACAAGTACAGGCTTTAAGTTTTGCACCTTGTGAAATTTTAATTATTTTAAGGTCCAAATTATATCAAGCTGTTGGGAGACCACATCTCTAGACCAAAAAAAAGGCGCATTGCATTTCAGTAGCAATCTATAGTAACATCACAATGTGTGGCTCAGTGGACCATCCATATGTAACAATCACACAAGCTATCACTGAGAAGTTGAATTTTGTATCAGTCTGTCCTTTCACACATGGTTCTTAAGGTACAGTTCAGTTAATTTAGGAAGAGAAAATAGAAAATCAAGGACAGACAGGACAACAAGGTATTTTTGCCCATTGTCACTTTTTTTTTTATTTACTGTTTATTTACTGTTTTAAGCTTCCCTGCTAAGGAACAAAATCAAGAGTGAAGCTGAACAGTGCATTCTAGCAGGAAGAATGACTGCTCAATCAAACCTCGCAATAAAAAAGCCAGTTTTGTTTTCCTTTTTAAGGGATATCCATAAAAACCCCTAACTGTATGTATTGAAAGCCATAATGTGTAAGTAGAGGGAGAGATTGAGAGAGAGAGAGAGAGAGAGAGAGAGAGAGAGAGAGAGAGAGAGAAGAGGTTAAGTGCCTGCCATAGAGGCAGTCTCGTGGAGAGAGGAGGGAATCTTGGGACATTGGTGGAAGGAAATAAGCACTGGTCCTGGAACACTGTATGACTGAAACCCAAGCATTGCCATAGAGGCAGTCTCGGGGAGAGAGGAGGGAATCTTGGGACATTGGTGGAAGGAAATAAGCACTGGTCCTGGAACACTGTATGACTGAAACCCAAGCATGAACAGTTTTATAACTGCATATCTCAAGGAGGTATAATAAAATATAAATTAATTTCTAAAAAAAAGAAAGAAAAATAGTGATTTTTATAGCTAGGTTAAAAAAATTAAAAACGTCTTTTCTCTATGCTTTACAAATTCTTGCCCAGTAAATCCCCCTGTGGAGCAGGCAGGGAAACAAATGAAGAGATATCATAAGAGTTGCTGAATTTTCTGCTTTTGCCTCTCACTTTTCCATGTTCCATCCTTCAAATGATTCCAACAGAGGCCTGGGCTGCTTGCATTTCATATTCAGAATTATTCCAGATATCTAAACTCCCCATATGCAAGCAAAGAGAGATTTTTGAAAAGAAAAACACCTTTAACCAATATTTAACCTGGGACTTTGGCCACTTGCCAAAATTTATCTTCTTGTTGAGCCAATAAATTAAAAACAGGAGAAGGGAGTATGGCTGTAACTGGATAAGAGGTCACGTTTTAATTTTTTTTTTTCTATGCAGGGGAGGAGGATACCAATATGGTTCGCCAGTCAGCAGGAATTAATCTTCATTAATGCCTCCTATTCAAGTCCATTCTTCTCTATGCAGCTGTGCAAATATAAATTAATTGGATTGTTTTGATGGAGGCATTCAGGAAAAAAATGACCGTGGCAAAGAAACTAACTGGATAAATAACACATGGGGAAAGCTTACTCAAATCGTCATGTGTTGAGGGACCCTATATTAACATTTGAACAGCTCTAAACTTTACAGTTTGAGAAGCTATGAAAGAGTGTGTGCTAATAGGTGTGCTAATGACAAAAAGCATCAAAGAAATGGTTGAGTGAGAGGAGTGACACTCCATACCAACCACTAAGCACAATTTTTGTGACATTTAAATCAATCCTCCATAACACCATTATTCTCATATATGGTAATTGAGGGATCAGGAACGTAGACCTTTCCGAAGGTTACATGGCAAGTAAATGACTCGGGGTATCTGAACATCTAAACATGCTTCTTGCCCATGTTACTTCTCTGGCACCACATGGCCATCTGAGCACCACCAAAAGTGGCCTTGGAGACCTACGAACACTGCTGTGGTGGCCCAGGTGACACCTCAAGGTCTGAGCAATATTGCACCATTGGGTCTTAGCAATGAACTATTGGCCCAATCGGCTAAGTATTTTCAGTAGTGCCCACTGCACCGCCTCCTAAGCATCCCTTGAGAAGACCCCAAGATAAATGCTTCCTGTGGGTATATATGCTTCATCAAATTGTTAAAGGCATGCAGATGACACACCAAACAAAGTTGAGGACTGACAATATTGACCTGATAAAATGGAGTGGGAATTTCTCCTGCTACCATCTCATCTTTAGCACCCAGGGTATCATTCTAATTTCCCTACTCCTGATAACATAGGTATGTGTACTTTGTCGCTTGCATTATTGCAGAATTACTTCAACCTTTCAGAGGAGTATTTGATAGATCTACTAGTTATAATATCTATAAATGACTTCCCAAAGAACCATAAGTTGACAGAACACAAAATTTTTCATAAATTAAGGCAATGAGAAAATAGTATTTTCAAAGCCGAAGTTCAAAGATGTCATCAAAAGAAACTTAAACCCTTACCAGATACCACACGGCTTCTGATGGACTTTGACGCCAACCTTGCCGAAGGAGCACTGTTGACAGTTCTATTATTTGCTCACCAGACAATACGAGCCCTTTTCTCTTCTGATCAATGTAACTCCAAGCTTCCAGTCCAATGTGACCAGAAGGCAGTGTCCTTACAATTGCCCTGGTGCCAGTATATACAGATTTCTTCACTTCCCTGTCATTTTTACAAAATCTCCTCACTAACAAAGTGGACCGTTCCTTTCTGCTTTTAAAAAAAGTCTTCTTCTATGTCTTCGCAATTATCAGGGAAGTCCTCAAGATGGCTTATAAAGGCCTTGCCAGGAGGAACATCAGGAAAGTCCTGCCTACAAAAGTTGTCATTTGAACATATGATGTGGGCCTCCTCACAGGAACCTTCACAGCACAAACGTTTGTCAGTCAAGGTATCACAATGGTCACACTGCAGCTGACCATTCTTATTATCACAGTCATCTTCCAGTTCCATCAGTTCACAAGTATATGCTACGTGCTGATTCTTTGGCTCCCCTGCAACACCAGGCAGCGGCACACAGTTTCCACAATCATCCAAAATCAGGTTCTCTGAAAGGGCACAGAAGGAGTCTGACATTCTTCTGTCCACTTGATAATGAAAGTGAAATAGCGCCCTGTCACTGCCAGGGTGTGTCCTACTGGGTTTTATGATCGCTGACTGATTTCCTAAGGGACTAATGCCCAGTGGAGGGCCATCAATTTCCAGTGGAATCCCAGGGAACACCTTTCTTTCCAGGGAAGAAGACATTCCAGTTTCTAAACAAAGGCCCTCCTCTGGGATAGGATCACACCTTTCATAAAACTGGCTCTGAGGAAGGCCACACTGATGATTTTTCAATATATTGGTGCAGTTAATATTAAGGTTTTTCACAGAATCTGGCATACTTTGATCCCAGCAGTTTTCATTACTGTTCTCATCACTCATTATTTTCTCTCTTGCCAGTGAGAGAATTTGGGACAAGTTGCTTCCAGAAGATTCCTTTTGAAGCTTGTTTAGCTGTAAGATGGTATGGGAAGTTGGCCTGCTCTGACTGACAGTGTGTAACTTTGGAAGGCTGATGTCGGAATCCTTTTCCACACTTTCATCTTCAGCAGACTGAGAAGATACCACTTTTCTCTGAGTCACAGGTGTGAGAACAGAAGCTGTCATTTCTTCAGAAGTCATTTTGGCCAGTACACAGGTATCAGTTCTTACTCCATTTCTTTTCACTTGTGAACATTTCAAGATTTTAATCAAACAACTGATAAATAAAATAACTCTCAGGAGTATGAGAAACAATGAGTCAATTTCTTCGTTTTAGATACATTAAGAGCCAAGTAAATTTCTCCAGTTATATCTTATCATATTCAATATGTTCTTCTAAATCAGTGTTCTATGGTGGTCTATCCATTGTCTTTTATCTATTTCCTGAAGCAAATTCTTTTTGAAGACTTTTATTCAGAACTGCATTCTGAAACTTCTGATCCATTATTGACATGCAATGACTTAAAATTCTAATTTGAATGTTTCCTGCAAAAAAAAAAAAGGGGGAGATAGGGGATGGAAATCACGTTAAGTGCTGCACATGTAGTAATTTTCTAATGAAATAATTTCCTAAACTAAGAAAAAATTAAACTAATGCTTATTAGAGAAGGTTAGAGATAAGCTAGTTTTTTAAATTTTAGAGATTTATTTTTTTGATTAAATATTTAAGAATTTCTATTTCCACACAAAAAATGATTTGTCTTCCTGCCTTAAAATATGAAGGAAAAAAAAAACCCAGAAATAATGGCTTTTCAAACATTGAATAACAGGAAATGGAACATTGATCCTAGGAAAACAAACACAAATTAGGTGAGTCTAATAAATACTCCAATAATTGATGGGCACAGTAACAAACTTGGGTAGAACTGAGGGGGCACTTCCTTTTTGCAACTAAAAACATGTATTTCCATAGGCCAGAGCAATAGTACAGTTCGGTTTGCCTTGCATGTGGTAAACCTAGGTTCAATCTCCAGCACCCCAAATGGTTTCCCAAGCACTCTAGGAGTGATCTCTGAGTGCAGGGCCAGAAGTAAACCCTGAGCACCACCAGGTGTGGACCAAAAAATCAAAGCAACCAAAAAGAAGTATATTTCCAGGGGAGTTTTGATTGATCTTTTCTTTTTAAAAAGGTGACAGGTCAATTAATTTTGGGACTCTCTGGCTTAATTTATAGCTAATAAAGATTCTAGACTAAAATGAAGGAATGGGGAAACTAGACAAGACACAGTGATGTTCCTGGTTCAGAGAAAAAATGAAAACTCAATGAGACCATGAATGATATAAAAAAAGAAGCATTAGGAGAGAATTAAGGATACAAGGAGACTTCTCACTAGAAACAATTCAAGAGAATGGGGTAAATCATCCAAATACTAAAGAAAAAATATTATGAGCTTAGAACTTGATACCCAGCAAAAAATATGTCTTGAAAGAAAACTGAAATAACTTTTAGATATAAAAAGCTGATCATGACTGGAAATCCTGTAGGAAAAGGGTCAGAGGGATTTCTGAGCACAGAGCCAAGAGTAAGCCCCAAGCATCGCAGTGTGTGGCCCCCTCACTAAAAAATTTTTGTATCAACATAAAGGAATAAAGAACATGAAAAATATTAAATTTATGAATCAGTACAGTTTTTCTTTTAAAAATCACTTAAGATAACTGACCAATTTAAAGAAAAATGTATGACAGTAATGGTGTTTCTAATAAATGCGATAGCCAAAAGTTTGACAATTACAGGACAAAGGTCCAAAGGCCAAGAGAAGGGAAGTTGATACTATTGTGAGATTATTTTCTAATTGAATTGATACAGCATTATTTAAAAATAGATGTCATAAGCAAAAGATGCATATTATAAGTCCCACTGCAATCATTCTTTAAAACATAGAGTAAACAAGTCAGTAAATTAAAATGATAAAAACACAAATAAATAGAAAAGACAAAAATAAGGCAAACAACAAAAGTCACCATTTGGAAGCAGACAACAGAGTTAAACCTTTCAAAAACCATCTCAAGGCAATGTTTCCAGGCTCCCCACATCTTCAAATATAACATTTTCAATCCTGCTTCAAACTACTCATTTGAATGTCAATGGACAAAAAAAATTCAATTTACAAAAGGCTTTATTTTAAAAATAAAAATGTAGCCTCTTTTTCAAAATTACTAGATCCCAGTTCTATCTTTTTTATTTTTCTTTAAAATTCCTTCATAGTCCAGCGGGTAGGGCATTTGCCTTGCATGCGGCTGGCCTGTGCCAGCCTGGGTTCGATCTCCGGTATCCCATTTGGTCCCCTGAGCACCGCCAGGACTAATTCCTGAGTGCAGAGCCAGGAGAAACCCCTGAGCATTGCCGGGTGTGACCCAAAAAAAGCAAAAAAAAAAAAAAAATTCCTTTATTGTTTTAATGCTTATAACCTGAGAATTATGGGTATGGAGCTGGCCTCCAAAGGGTGGTAGGGGGCTCAGCCAGCCCCTGGCTGAGTCCAACATTGCTCCAAGGGTTCGCTCACATGTGCAGGGGGAGGGGCCACGCTGGCCGGACTTGGAGAGGGGATTTGGGCTCCTTCCCGCCCTTTCCTCCACCTCCATGCCAGCTACCCCGGAAGAGAGTCACACCAGACCCACAGCTCTGTTGGCGGCAGCCGCTCTGAGGCTGCACGACAGTCTTAGATAGTACTAGATGTCAGGATCAGATCCTTCCCAGGATCTTTCCTACACTGTATACAGTTCTAAGCAGGTCTAGCCAAAACCAATCATCCCAGTAAGCCTAACAAGAAGCCAGAGCAACCCCCATATCATGAGGTCAGTCGTTCTCAACATCCAGGCTCCATAGTTCCTCAGAACTCCACCCAAGAGAAAATCTGATCTTTCCCCTATAAGTTTCATCAGTAAATGCTCGAGATGAGAGCTTTCTACTGAGAGTATACCACCTACACAGCAGAGCCTGGCAAGTTACCCATGTTTTATTTGATAAGCCAAAGAACCAGTAACAATTATGGACTTCATTTCCATGACCTGAAGGAATGGTTTAAAGCTCTTCCTGTCCCTGGGTAAGCAGATGCCCTTGGGCTACACTTGTTTGTGACAGGACGTATGGAGATGTTACTGGTGCCCACTTGAGGAAATCAATGAACAACAGGAAGACAAGTGATATTGATACAGGTGAAACCTGAGAATAAAATTATACAAACAATGCAGAAAAGCAGGAAGGGTAAAAAACTTTTTTATGCAGCCGGGCACCACAGCCACATGTGCAACACCTTGAGGAGCAGGGTCATAATATTTTTTAAATTTTTTAAAAAAAATTATACCACTGTGTTGCAGGACTCCTCTAAGGGCCGCTGCATCTGCTCTGAATTGCCGCCTGCAAATCACTTCGTAGATAAGGAGCTAGATCTCACCAGCATATTAGCCTGGCCACGTAGGACCCAAGCAATTAGACCAGAGAGAAATGCTGTTTGCTTCCAAGCAAACAAGCATGGCTCCCCTGATATACTCAAAGGCAACTAAAAATATAAAACTACAATGAAGTAGAAGAGACTTGTGAAGACTTGGAGAAATATTTAACTGGCATTAGTATTAGTCTTTGGTACAGAGACATGCCATCTCAGAAACCCCCTTCTCTACCCTATAAAGGCATTTCCAGGCAGATCTTGGCTCAAAACATTAGCATACTAAAGGGCCTAGGTGTGGTGCAGGGAGGGATTACCTAAGGGCATTTGATCCTCCCTGCTTTCCATAACAGTGGGAGGAAGGTCAGCGTTGCAGGGGTATAAACTAGCCTGTTTCCTCTCTCGCGTTTCTTTGTGGGCTCCCTCTCTTTGTGAGCGCTCACCCTTCTTGGGATTCTTGTCTTCTTCTCCTTTTACAAGCCCTTTACACGTGGTGGCCGCCATCTTGGCCTGAGGTTCTAGCCTGGAATCCTAAGCACCGGGCTTTTCCTTTTGCTGATTTGTATGCCTGAACCTGTGATAAGTAAAGCCTTTTAAAACTGCATCGAATTCCTGAGTTTTCATCCATTTCGCGCCGGCTTTGGAGGTAGAAGGGAACTTGCTTCCGGCACTGTCGGGGACCCGGCGGAGCTCCCCGACACCACTGTGAGATATACAATTAAAAGATGTTCATACTTGAGTCTCAGTCATTCAGTGTTCCAGCACCTGTCACTCTACCAGTACACCATTCCCGCCACCCACGACCACCGTAGGCCAAAGCCCATCCCACACTCCCCATTTCCCATCAGCCTCCCCAGTTGATTACACTACAGTGATTATTACAGTGTATGTATGGGCAAAGCCCTAGGAAGGATCTGGCCCTAAACTTGATTATTATCTAAGCCTGGCACAGCTAATGCGTCTGGCCTGTCTTTTCTTCAGCATTGCTAGTAGTGTTAGTGACTGTGGGGTTCATAGTGATGCCCACTGGGACACGGAGGTAGAGGGGTTGGGGAAGGGGCCCTGCTCCCTGCTCTGTTCCAAATCTGGCCTGTGAGGACACATCAGCCCACATGCCTGCTGACCCTAGGAGCTGGGTTGAACCCAGCCAGGGACCGAGGCATTTTCGCCCTCCCATTGCTGCATGGGCTGTTCCATGTGGGTCAGAGCTGTACAGCTGTGCGATATATTTTATTTTTTGGCAAAGCTGGAGATTGAACCCAGTGTCTCACACATATAATACTACTGATCTGCCACTGAGCTACATCTCTGGCCTATACATTGTCTTGGACTTGCTTTTTTGTAAATTCATGAACAATTTTTCCTGTCAAGTACTATAAAGATAATGTTACTAGCTTATGAGCTAAATTGGCTTTAATGTCTTTCAGATTGATAAATAATGAATTTTTTTCTCTGAATACACAAAGGCGATAATTTGCATAGGTACTACTTAAATCCGGTTTAATTTGAAAAAATTATCTCATATAATTCTCACTCAACCCTCAAGATAGGTGATTTCAGATAACTGGTCTGTACTTGGTGATATACTAGATGACATCTTGGTGCTTGGTGATATCTAATATATGGATGTAATAGAAATTACAGTCTGTAACTTATGAGAGTAGGTCATAAAGGCAATTAAGGTTTCCTCCTACTTTTTCTCTTTCTTGCTGTGGGAGGAGGTGTGGAGTGGGTGTAAATTAGCTATCATGACCTAAGAAGTTTCTTCTGCAAGATCTGAGACCTTTTGCCAAAATCCCTGTGAGGCAGCCATCTTGGAAATGGGTCCTTCAACCTCAATTAAGGCTTCCAAGGATGCAGTGATGGTCTACATCTTGACAATAGCTTCATGAGCAATTGAGCCCACAGCTCTCCACTCAGATCCTCCCAAATTCCTGTTACACATCAATTGTGAACTGTTTTTGTGTACTTTTGGTTTATAGTACCAAGTTTTTGGGTAATTTGTTGAGCAGTGATATATACTAATACAGATAATTTTTATCTTTATATGCATTTGAGAGATTAGAAACCAAAAGGAGAAAGGCTAAGTCACTGATAAAGTGAAGGATTCAAATCCCAACCCCCAAAGGTCACACCAAAGGTTCAGGCCCAATTTGGGAACCTGTGTTTTTCACCACAGATGAGGCAGGATTTGTTTCTTCTTTCTAGTCTGATATTCAATGGGTTTGAGCTTCTAGTCTTTCATGTTCCCTGGTTGAAAGATCTATGGCTTCTGGAATGGTACCTTTTTTTTTTTTTTTTGCTTCTTGGGTCACACCGGCAATGCTCAGGGTTTCTCCTGGCTCTGCACTCAGGAATCACCCCTGGCAGTGCTTGGGCAACCATATGGGATGCGGGGATCGAACCTGGGCTGGCACAAGACAGCCGCGTGCAAGACAAATGCCCTACCCGCTGGGCTGTCGCTCCGGCCCCTGGTACTGGGGTTTTATGGTTTGTTTTCTAGCTTTAGGTTTTGGGCCCACACAGGTGGTGCTTAGGGTTAGTTCCTGACACAGCTCTCAGGAATCCCTCCTGGTGGGATGATACTATTTTTATTTGTTTGTCCTTTAAAGACTGAAGTCTACGTTTTGCCTCCAGCTGTTATCAGGAATTAGCAACATCACTGGAAGCTGACTCCTAGGTACTGACTTGGCTCTCTTTCAGATTATTACTTATTGAACAAATATTTAAATGAACCGAGAATCTTGCCTTTAATTTTTTTACAAGTTAATAAATCATCAGTCAAGGTGCAAATAGAGTTAAAGTCTGGGTTAATACAGAGGAAAGGAATGAGCATCTAAATCAGATGATGGAGACAAGCTGGGGGGTGAGTCTAAGGAAATGTCCCAGAGAAGATAATAATCTGGCCTAGTCGGAAATATAAGGGGCTAGATGATAATGAGATGAGGGAGTTGTTGGGATGGGCAGATAGCACAATGGGTAGGGCACTTGCCTTGCCCAAAGTAGACTTGGGTGTGATACCACAGATGAGACCACCAATGCGCCCAGGAGTTACCTGAGCACAAAGCCAAGATTAAGCCTGAGAAGCACCATATGTGTCCCCAACCTGTCACTTGTCACTTGTCTTCCCCTTGTTCATCAATTTGATTGAGCAGGCGCAAGTAACATCTCCATTTGTCCCTGTTTGAGTACTAGTATAGCCCAAGGGCTTCTGCTCACTTCAGGAATATCAAGAGCCTCAAACCATTCCTTCAGGTCATGGGTATTATTACGTGTTTTGGCACATTAAATACTACACAGGTAAATTGCCAGGCTCTGCCCTCCAGGCGCTAAAAGTTTTTGCATTTACTGATGAACTGCGCTGGAGCTGGAGCCGGAGTGACAGCACAACTGGTAGGGCGTGGCCGACCCGGGTTCAATCCCTGGCACCGAGCACTGCCAGGAGTAATTCCTGAGCAAAAAGCCAGAAGTAACCCCTGAGCATCGCCGGGTGTGACCCAAAAAGCAAAAGTCGGACCAGCCATAGCATGCAGTCTCAAACATAGCTGGTGAAGCTGGAACTCTGCCTCCCCAGGCTCAGCTGACCATGGGGCTCCTAGGAGGACAGATGGGTTTTTGGGAATGGGCCCATCACCTCTGGGGGTCCCGGAAGCAGCTGGATGAGACTCGCCCACCACACTAGCCGCCACCTTCACTGTCCGGACGCTGGGATGCTACCTCAAGACCAGATTAACAGAGCAAAACCAGTTCGAGCCCAGGTAGGCAGCTCCCAGAAGTGGGAATCACTGGGAATTCGTCAGATGGAGTCAGGGGTCGGCCCTTCCCCCTTCCATTTTGTTGAGCCTGGTGGCCCCGCCCAGGAGCTGCCCTGGGCTGACCAGCCCTAGCATGCAGTCTCAAACGCAGCTGGGGAAGTTGGAACCCCCTCCTCCCCAGGCTCAGCTGACCATGGGGCTCCCAGGAGGACAGATGGATTTTGGGAGTGGGCTTATCACCTCTGGGGGTCCCAGAAGCAGCCGGATGAGACTCGCCCACCACACTAGTCACCACCTTCACTGTCCAGATGCTGGCCATGAGGCCCCTAATTCGCCAGCGCGGTCCATCAAACTAGTGGAAACAGTTATGTCCTTTAATGTACTGCATTCTACGATGTGTAGGAAAGTTAGGCGGGAGGGAGAGATAGAGAGGAGAGAAAAGACATACAGAACCCGCCAAGTAGTTGAGGTGTGGGAGGGGGAGGGAGGTGGGGACATTGGTGATGGGAGATGGGTTCGGGTGGAGGGATGGGTGTTGGAACACTGTGGAACCAAAACTCTACATGAGCATCTTGCAATTTTATGACTAAAAGTGGTGTAATAAAATTTGGGGGAAAGAAAAAAAAAGAGATATCAATAAAAAAAAAAGCAAAAAAGTCTCCAAGCTATGGTCAAATTTTTTAATTAAAAAAAGAAGAAATAATGGGGGACTTTTTAGAAAATAAGGCAAGTATTTTACCAGTTTAAGGCTTGATTGTTTTTGTCCTATAAAGGAGAAATAGAAGTAACCATTCCAAAAGATTATGAAGAAAATCCTTTGAAAACCAAAAGTTCAGGGCAAACTTTAGTATATTTCTATGTCTTATGAATGTCCTAATGAGAAAGCAGAAGGACATAACCAGAACTAGTTGCTCTGCACTATTGTTGATGGAGTGTTAAATTCTGTTTTATTGGATTACATATTCTACTCATCAGGTCCACTCAAATTTGAATTTTGGTTATATGAGTTGAATCAACTCCTTGAATTTTGATTATGTGGCCTTGAGCTAAGTTACTGATCTAGAATTAGTCATCTACAAGATGGGGATAAAGCCCACATATTTTATATCTGAGAAGTATTTGAAAATACTGAAAAATTCCTACCATCTTTCTAAGTAAAGTTGATTACAGTTAGCATTGGACCACTTAGTTGACACAAAGTCTGAAACTCTGAATGAAAAATAGAGCCAAATAGATTTGAAGAAGAAAAAATAATAGGAAAAATGTACTCAATTTTTTTTTCAATATGGACAGATTTTTGAAGAAAGGTGAAGAAGGTTCATATTGGGAGAGATAGAAAAATAGAATAAGAAAAAGACAAAACAAAAAGTAGCATTTCTAAGCTAGAAATAAATTAGAATGGTTAATATGACCAGAAAGGAGAAGTACAGAGATGCAAGGGGTACTGGGGGTCCTAGATCAATTAGCAAGAAAAAGAAAGTAAAGGTATAAAAAGAATAAGAAATGGCACAGTAAAGCTTTAGCCTCAGGATAGGGAGACTAACAGTCTCTAATTTCCATGTGCTGACTCAGGAGCTGACAAACTATAGTTCAGGGTCTAAAGCTAGCCCATTGTCTGTACTTGTAAGTAAAATTTTATTGGAACACAGTCATTTGTTTATGGAATGTCTAAGGCTTCTTTTGCATTAAATAGTGGAGTAAAGAAGATGTGAGAGAAACCATGTGGCTCACAAAACCAAAAAATCTGGCTTTTCAGTTAAAAAAAAATTTGCTAAACAACATTCTAGATAAATGAGTTAGTAAAATAATTGTTCAGAGCAAGAAATCTAAGTGAAAGGCTTACTGTAATCCTCATATATTTGAAAAACTAAAATGAGAAAATAGGTTTGTTCAAATTGTTTTAAAAGGTAGGATCACCGCCAAGACAAATGAATAATGGGTGGGCATGTTTTGGCTCAGTCTGATAAAGAATTCCCCTATTAGAGATGTTCAGAGGAGAAGCAATCTTGGATGGGAATCTTTTGATTGTTGATAAAGGGATTTAAACAGCTTAGCAGATGTTCAATATGCATTGACCAAATAATAGAGTGAACTAATGGCTGCCCATAGTTCTTAATTATATAAACAACGGCTGATACTCATTAAGTATATATCATATGTGAGTCATGTTCTAAGCACAGTCAATTTATTACCTCATTTAATATGTACAATAATAATATCATTAGAGTGACAGAGACTATCAATTGTTCCTTGAAATATGCTCTCTCTTTCCTGAATAATAGAGCCTCTGAATTTTAGCCAAGCACCTGGTACTCTTTTATAGTTTCTTTCTTTCTAGAGGTGGTCAAATTACTGATAATTGTGATATGAGTGAAAGTGGTTTGTGATTTCTGTTAAATGTCCTGCAAAAGAGAAGGATGTTCTTCCGTTCCCTTTGCTCTGTCTACAAACTAGAGGAAATGCTTGATGACCAAGTTGAATGTGAGAATGGAAGCCTTGTGTAGCAAAGAAACATGATAACAAGGGAAACTTTTCTAGATCTAGGGAGGGGGGGAAAATAACCAAAATTTTATATGGCCTAAGTGGATTTTGTCTTTTTTATTGCATTCAAATACATTCCAAACTAAGAAAGGGAATATATCACGATCATCCCACTTTATGAATGGGGCTCAGAATATTTGACAGCCTTCTTTAAGAGTTAAGGTAAGAATGGCCAAAAAGGCATATGAGAAAATGCTCATCATCACTAATCATCAGAGAGATGCAAATCAAAACAACAATGAGATATCACCTCACACCACAGAGAATGGCCCATATCCAAAAGGGTAAAAGCAACAAGTGCTGGCGTGGATGTGGGGGAAAAGGGGACTCTCATACACTGTTGGTGGGAATGTCGACTTGTACAACCTTTCTGGAAAACAATATGGACATTCCTCCAAAGACTAGAAATTGAGCTCCCCTTTGACCCAGCCATACCACTCTTGGGAATATACCCTGGAAAGCCAAAAACACACAGCGGAAACACAATCCGCACTTTTATTTTCATAGCAGCACTATTCACAATAGCCAGAACCTGGAAACAACCAGTATGCCCGAGAACTGATGACTGGATAAAGAAACTGTGGTACATCTACACAATGGAATACTATGCAGCTGTCAGAAAAAATGAAGTTATGAAATTTTGCTATAAATGGATGGATATGGAAAGAATCATGTTGAGTGAAATTAGTCAGAAGGAAAGAGAGAGACATAGAATGACTGCATTTATTTGCATGACATAAATATACTAGGTGATCTTACCGAAAGTGGAAATTACCACAAGCGTGTGGGAGTCAGAGGTTAGTTTAGATAGAGAAGGGAACATGTGTGAATAAATGTCTAAAGTTCTGATGCTAACATAGAACTGAGCATTAAATACAGACAAAAAATGCAAATGATGGCTTCTAAGTGTGCGTAGTGCACTTAGAAGTGTACAATGTGTGGGAGAAGGAGAGAGAGAGAGAGGGAGAGGAGAGGAGATAAAGAACCTGCCATTTAGGCAGGATGTGGGAGGGGGGGGAATTGGGGACATGGGTGGTGGCTGGGGGGGCACTGGTGGAGGCGGGGTGCTGGAACACTGTGTAATTGTATATCTCACAGTGGTATAATAAAATGTTAAAAAAAAGAGTCAAGGTAAAAGGTGGAGAAATAGTTTCCCATTTAATTATCATTATCATCTTACAAAGTAACAATCAATAAAAAAGTACTTTATTCTCATCCTTATAAGAAGCTCTCTAAAATTATCATAAAATCTTCCTGATTTACACCATGTCTATTTCCAATCATCTCTCAGTACTATTGTTACGATGCCAATCAATATTTGCTTAATTTATTGCTTTGTGTAGGATATCAGTTGTATGTCAGCATGTAACCGTGTGTATTACCTTACCAGTATATATAGTTAAGTGATCTCTAAAGCTTGACAAATTTGCTGAATACTTAGCATATATGCAAATACCACATGTGCCTCTCTGTAAGCACAATCTCTGCTCATAGGGAAATTACTCCTTATTAGAGCCATATAATGTTTAAATGCATAGTCAAAGCAGTAAAATGTGGGAGAACATTCAGAGCATATACTACCTGTGCAACAGATTTTTTTTTTAAATGAAATGAGAGAGCAGAATCAGCATGAACTCAAGTCATTCATCAACAAAGACTCCTAAGAGAAAGCCACTGTCTAGGAAAATACTATCAAAGTGGTGGCCATAAAGGCAAGCAGGAGTTGGCAATGGGGGGTGGGAGGGGAAACTGGGGACATTGGTGGTGGGAAATGTCCACTATAAAGGGAAAGGTGTTGGAATCCAATCATGAACAACTTTGTAACTGTGTATCTCATGACAATTCAATTTAACAAAAAGAGACAAAGAAAGAAGAGTGTCATGGAAAGTAACCAAGGATAAAAGGAAATAGAGATGGAAACTTGTATTCTTATTTTTTTAAAGCTGGGGTACAGAAAAAGTGAAGGCTACACTAACTTCCTAAAGATAATTTTTCAGAAGCTGTGTATCCATTATGAATAGCTAGAAAGCTCTCATACCATGTCAAGGTAACACATCTTGAAAGTCTATCAAAGAAGAGAAAGAAAATTGGGAGGGATCCAGAAGGTCTTGCATAACTCATTACATGCATCAGAAATACAGTGGGATTCCCACGCAGACAAAATCCACCATTTAGCTGTGATACCCATACCTCAAGTTAAAATAAACTTCGATTATCTAATAGGCAATAACAACAAAGTCATTTGTTAAATAATTTTTTTCAAACTGGTAGTCTATAAGTCATTCTTTAATTAATGTAATTGCATTTCCAAAGAATTAAAAAATAGATGTGATGAAAACTAATTCACTTTGGATGAGATAAACATAATAGATCCACTCTGCTATCCTAACAGTCTCATATTACAGGACCTTGGCTAAAAGATGCTGATGTAATCAAAATAAGATATGATTCAGCTCCTGAAAACTCTTTCCTTTACAGTCATGCTTCTTACACTCCTTCTCACCTGGTTCCCCATATCTAGCACTTAGTTTACATTCGATCATGAGACACAGAAAAGTATCTTCTAGCCTAAATAACTCTATTTTCATATAGTCCTAACCAATGGACTTTTTTTTTTTTTGGCTTTTGGGGGCCACACTCAGCAATGCTCAGAGGTTACTCCTGGCTCTGCACTCAGGAATTATGCCTGGCAGTGCTCGAGAAACCAGGCATATGGGATGCATATGGGATGCTGGTGATCAAACCAGGTCAGCAGCATGCAAGGCAAATGCCCTACCAGCTGTACTATCTCTGGTACCAGGAAATTTTTTTATGGCGGGGGAGGAGAGCGCGCCACATCCAGCAATGCTCAGAGGTTATTCCTGATTCTGCATTCAGAAATTACTCATGCTGGTGTTCTGAGGATCACATCAGATGGCAGGGATCGAATATAGGTCAGCCACCTGCAAGGCAAGCACCCTAACCACTATACTATCTCTCCAGCTCTGCCAGTGGGAAACATTTTATTTTTTAGTTTTTTAAATAATTTTTTATGAACTTCTCTGTGACCTGGGCACAGAAGTAAAGCCCCCTCATGGACAGAGACATGCCTTGGACCTACCAGTGTGGCTGTTGTGTCAGACTGTCTATATGAAGCGTTACCCACTATGGAGCAGGCCCTTAGCAAATCACACTAATGGAGCTTCAATAACAAATAGACTAGACCAAATAGGAAATAAGGCATCTGCCTGGAGAGTAAACCTAGGAGAACCTCAGTGATACGCACTCATCCAAGGCAGTCTATTTCAATAAGCATGAACCAAAGGGGGGACATCCCAGGTCTTGGGTCTGGCTACAGGAAGAGAGACACTGGAACTACAAGAGAGCAGGTAAGACAGATACTAAAGCAAAGTCGCAGATTCAACAAGATGATTCCAGTCCAGCAAGGGTAGTCAAGGAAGTCTTTCTAGAGTAACTGACATCTAACGAATTAATTTCCATTCTTCTGATTTTTTAATTTTTTTTTGTTTATTTTACCTAACATAACATGGTTGCAATGGCGTTAATGTTGATGGTGATGGTTTACGTTGCACTTTCACCACCACCGAGGTGTCCAAGATCCATTGCCATTGTCCTCTGTCATGTTTATTCCTCAGACCTAACTGAACTTAAAGGACACAAGAAAGAGGACTGAATAGAGGCAGCCAAGGCAAGGTACAGTGGAAATAGTGCCAAGAAATTGGTATCACTGCTAGTCTCCAGTGTGGGGCAGTGGGGTGAGGAACATGTGTCTGGAGAGGCAGGTAGCAGCCACTGGGGCAAGAGCAGATCTCAGCTGTTTCAGACACATGCCCCAAAGGCCAGGTAAAGCTGAGTTCTCTCTTGCTCCAGTTGTTCAAACACCCTGCTCCAGCCTGGTGTGAAGAAGAAACAGGCGAAAGGGCGGGTGGGGCAAAATGACCCAGCCTTCCCTACACAGCAAGCAGGGAACTTGAGGTACTGACCTGAGGGAACTGAAAACAGATATCAAGGAGGAGCTCTCCCACACACACTTGTCACACATGCTAGACTGACATCTGTCACCGGCTAGACATGCCCTGGGATAGTGCAGCTTCCTAATGGCCAGCCAGCAAAGCCAGGTAGCTGCCGAGTCAGTGCAGAAGAAAAGAGATGAGGACGAGTGAGGGGATAGCCAGGCATGGCTCCCCACACATCAGGTTCAGGTGGAACCTCTTTTGTAAAGGCAAAAGAAATAAAGAGAAGAATATCAGAGCTTTAGTGTTTTATATAAAACGAGTTCAATCCCAAACTGTTCTGTGAGAGGACAGAGAGAAAGGGAAAGGGACGGCGATGGAGATAGAGGGAGTTGCCTTGCTGGGCTAAGGCAGGCGAAGATACAGGACACGCTCTCCAGCCTTTCCTTTTCTCACTGTTCTGACATAGGTGCTGACTCAATCCGACATGCTCAAGAGGGAAGGGTACAATGTACTAATTACTCAGGGGAATATGTTTCCAGGAGTTCCCAAATGAGAACTTGAAATTTGTATAATATTTGTTAAAAGAAAAATGTTCTCAAAGCTGGATAGACTAAAAAAAAATAAAGTATATGGTAAGAAGCTTGCCTTACACCTGGCCAACCTGGTTCAATTCCTGTAAGCATATTTGTTCCCCTAGCTCTGACACAAGTGATACCTAAGTACAAAACCAAGAATAATTCCTGAGCACTACTGGTCACTTGTCACTTGTCACTTGTCTTCCCGTTGTTCGTCAATGTGCTCGAGTGGGCACCAGTAACGTTTCCATTCATTGGCAATGAGGTCCATTATTGTTACTGTTCTTGGCATATCGAATATACCACGGGTAGCTTGCCAGGCTCTGTCATGGCTCTGGGTTCATCCCAGGGGGCCCAGTCTTTTTCTGTCAGACCATCAACCATCCAAGGAACCCAGGGCAGACCCCTGAATGTAGACAAGCCTGTCTCCTGTCTGCCACCTGCCATGCAGTCGGGCACCACAGCCTCACCTGCAACACCTTGAGGGGAACTGAGTCCATTTAAATCATTTAAAATAAAGTACATTGAGCCTGTACTTGCTCCCATTAAATTAAAACAATTTTTAAAAAAGTTGTCTCAAAGATGTCTTTGATCAAAAAAAGCAAAAGGAAAAAAATGTTCTCAAGCACATCCTATCTCACGCCTCAAATCAACCACCAATACTTGGACCTGCAGGAAAGGTAGAAGTTCCCATTAGAATACACTCTCTTTTCCCTTTTCCCCAGTTAGTCCAGTTTAATGGCTCTGAGATGGTGTTAGGAAATAAAACACACTAAGTTTACATGTCTATAATAGAAATTCTTGCAATTAGCTCGAGTATATTAGGAACTGACTCTGGGGATAAAGAGATTAGGGTACTAAGTATACAACTCTGCACCCCAATCACCTGTGTTTCAATCATGCAAAATCTACACAAACAGCTCAGCCTCTCTCATCTACTTTTGCATCTGCCAACTTTAAGAAATAGCATTTTCTCTGTGTTGTTCTTTTTCTTCTCCTGTGCTTCTCCTTTACCCCGTTAGCTGGTAAATTCCTACCTGACTATTTATCAACTTATCCTCATTTTTGCTGGGCAGTCTCCCTACACATTGCAATAAAATTTCTGCAAGATAAAATGATGTAAACATGGCCAGGGATGTGGCTCATTGGGAAAGCACAGGGCATGCATGCAAAGGGACCTGGATTCAATTCTCCAACATGGCATAAATAAATAAAAAAATAAACAATAGGTAAGAAATAAATATGGCACAGTCATACTCAGCAAAAGCAGATTTTTGTGACTGAGATCTAGATAAATAAAAATAAGAGCAAAAATACAGAATAAATTCATTTTATAAAACAAAATTGAATCACAAAAACAACCAAAAATATGTCTTTATGTGTGTATGCTTGTGCAAGCATAGTAAAGCACAGAAAAATGTCTGTAAACATCCTACCAAATTAGTAACAATAGATATTACTGAAAAAGAAAGAATTTAAGGGGGAACTGTGAGGGCTTTTATTTTGTTTTTAGTTTTTATACTTTTTAATAACCAAGTATATATTTATTATATAATTTTAAAAAGCAAAACTGTGATTTAAAAAATATCTAAAATAGTTACATAGAATTTTTTTTCACATGCTGTAGAACTTTAACGAGTGAAAAAGTCCAAGAAAGGCTGCAGAACTAGTTCCCACTTGGGCAAGGGTTTGTTTATCCTGCTTATCTCAAGCCAGAGCCAACAATGCTAATGATTCGGAATAGCACCAGCCACTCCTTGGCCATCCCATCCCCTCCACCCACAACTTCAACTATCACCCTCTCTGTGGATGACTCCCAAATGCCTCTTTCCAGACATAGCCTCTCCCACAAGCTACAGTCCTGGCTTTCCAATTTCCTGTTGAGCAGAGCCAGTAACTCCGTGTACAAAGCCAGACTCCTATCCTCCCTCCTCTCCCTAATTCAACTCTTCTATCTAACTTCTGCCTGCCATTCACTGCTCTATTCTTTCCCCAGGAATCCAGAAAGGAAACTCCCTGGTCATCCTTAGCTCTCTTCTCTGCATACCACTCAGCCAGCTGTCATAATCTGTAAGCTTCTACTAAGAGGTGAGCTTTCTAAGAGATGCCGAGTCAATTGTCTTTGATAGCTACTGATGCATTCCCAGTTCAGATTAGACCCTACATACACATCATCACCTGGACCAATGCAGTTACCATTTAAATGATCTCCTTGTTCCCTGACTGCTTTGTTTTGATCTGCCCTAGAGATGCCTAAATTTCCTTTGTCAAGGTCCAACATTCCAGCCAGTTGAGGTCATTTGGGCCTCTATTCCACTACCTATTGTGTTACAGCTTTGAGTCATCTTAAAAAATTGAGGGGTTTGACTTTATCCCTTTATCGGAGTATCACTGTATAACTGTCTTCCTGTAGATCATTGATTAGCTCAGCTGGCACCAGTAACATTTCAATATGTCCTGTCACATGCGAGATAGCCCAAAGGCATCTGCCCTCTCCAGGAACATAAAGAGCCTCAAACCATTCCATCAAGTCATGGGATGAGGTCTATAATTGTTACTGCTATTTGGCATGTTGTCTGGCAACAAGCCAGACAACATGCCAAACAGCAGTAACAATTATAGAGACCCCCACTCCATGAGGGCCAGGCGACCCCCACTCCATGAGGGCCTCCATTTTCCACATCCAGACTTCTCTCTCGTCAGAACTCCACCCAGCAGACCAGCCTATCACAGTCTGGCTCATCGAAATCCACCCCTGCTACAGTCTTTTTTAATCCGGCCCAGGTATGCTGATCCAGAGACAGACATGGGGCAGAGCTGCTACTTGCTCTCCCTGTGCCCAGCTGCTCACAAGGGAGCCCTGGAGAGATGGCGGGTTCTAGCCCTGGCCCGCCAGCCCAGCAGAGCCTTGCAACAAGCCAGACGACCCCCACTCCATGAGGGCCTCCATTTTCCACATCTGGACTTCTCTCTCGTCAGAACTCCACCCAGCAGACCAGCCTATCACAGTCCGGCTTGCGCGGCAGCTATGGCCGTGGCGGTTCATCATTAAATGCTGAACTTAGAGATGACTGCAAGAGTATGCTACCTGCATGGCAGAGCCTGGCAAGCTACCCGTGTTGTATTTGATATGCCAAATACCAGTAACAATTATAGACCTCATTCCGGAATGGATTGTGGCTCTCTATGTTCCTGGAGCAAGCAGATGCCCTTGGGCTCTACTAGCATGAGACAGGACATATGGAGATGTTACTGGGGCCTGCTCGAGCAAATCAATGAACAACGGGAAGACAGTGACAGTGATTGGCATGTCAGATACGACACAGGTAGCTTGCCAGGCTCCTTTGTTTATACCTGTAATAGGGTGTGGCACCACCCTTCTACACTGTTTAGGTTCTTTGTTGACAGGACCCTCCCTGTCCATAGATAGGCTTACTTTGGTATATATAAGGGGGACTGACTTGAGGCACTCTCCCCTTTTTCCTTCTTTTGAATAGGACTCCTCTTGGGTGAGATCCTCTCCCTTTGGTGGGAGACTTGGGCACTCTTGTATGGTCTAAGTTCTGACCAGAGCTAGAGTTCTTTGAAAGAACATTCAAGTACATGCATGAATGCAACAAAACCTTGAGAAGCAGATTTGGGGAGGCCAGTAGGGACATGGGATTTCTGGGGTGCAGGGAGCATGTATCAGCTGTGCAGAGGGCCCAAGAGGAAGGGGCTGAGCAGGTGGAACAGCAGGCAGGAGGACTCTTCCTTCCCTCCACACTTGGGCAGCCCAGAGATGACGGGCTTCGGGACAGCCTGGCATGAGGGACATTTGTTCTCCCTAACACATGCCTGCAGCCTGTGCTGCTCACAGGAAACTGCCCTCTTCCTGAACACTCCCCGAGCACTGCACACAACAGCTCTGCCTCCTCAGACAGAGCAGAGAGAGGGTCATTCAGAGACACTTATGGAAGATAAACTGTTACCCTCCAACTCCAGAAAGCAAAGGTTCCCTGCTCACACACACAGGTAGGACAGGTCTCATCTCCTCTGTGATGGTGACAGATTCCTCCTGGTTGCTATACATCATGAAGGAAGAGTCTCAGTTGTAATTTCACATTGCCAAGGCATGAAAATCAGATGGGCTGACAGTAATGCGTTTGGAGACAACCGCTGGACTAGAGCCGTTACCGACTGGATCCCACGGATGTCAAAGATCACGCGGCCGCCCACCTACAAGATGGTCAGACTTCCCTTAAGACCCTGAAGGAACGGTTTGAGGCTCTTCATATTCCGAATCAACCAGATGCCATTGGGCTACATTGGCACGGTAGGGTCCAATGGAAATGTTACCCGCGCCCCCTCCGAGCAAAACGATGATAACGGGTTCAAGTGATCAAGTGATCAAGTGCTATACATCATATAATAAAAGAAAAAATAAGGGGCCAGAGTGATAGCCCAGCGGGTAGGGCATTTGCCTTGCACATGGCGGACCTTGCCAGCCCGGGTTCGATCCCGGCATCCCATATGGTCCCCCAAGCACCGCCAGGAGTAATTCCTGAGTGCAGAGCCAGGAGAAACCCCTGAGCAATGCCGGGTGTGACTCAAAAAGCAAAAAAAAAAAAAAAAAAAGAAAAAGAAAAGCATATGATTATATCAATAGATGCAGAGAAGCATTTGAAAAGATCCAGCACCTATTCATGATTAAAATCCTCCAAAAAATGGGAACTGAAGGAACTTTCTCAAGATAGTCACAGCCATCTACCAAAAGCCCACAGCGAGTATCATTCTCAATGGGGGGAAAGTGAAAGCCTTCCCCTAAGATCAGGGGACAAGAGAAGGTTGCCCATTCTCACCTCTTTTATTCAATATAGTACTGGAAGTACTTGCCATAGCAATCAGAGAAGAAAAGGATATTAAGGGCATCCAGATAGGCAAGGAAGAAGTGAAGCTATCACTATTCGCAGATGGCATGATATTATACCTAGAGAACCCTAAACTCTACCAAAATACTCCTAGAAACAATAGACGCTTTATCAGAGTACCCAACAAAAACAGTTAATTGACTTTAGCTTCTGGACTACAGATGTCTTTTTGAGGAATTTAGAACTTATCCTTGGGGTGAAAAAAATACCCCTTTGTTTTGTACATTTAAAAAGTGTATTAACATGGACAAGGAGGCCTTTTCAATCACTTGATCACTTGAATCCCGTTATTCATCGATTTGCTCGGCGGGCGCCATGTAACATTTCCATTGGACCCTATCACGTGCCAATGTGGCCCAATGGCATCTGGTTGATTCAGGAATATAGAAGAGCCTCAAACCGTTCCTTCAGGGTCTTAACAAGGAAGGCCTTTTCAATACGTGGAATAAACCACAATCTAGTGGGAGTCAGAGGTTAGGTAAGACAGAGAAATCTGCTAACAATCGTTGAAAATGATAATACCAACCTAGAACTGAGCATTGAATATAGACAAAGGGACACACATGATAACCTCTAAATGTATGTATTACAATCCACGGTGTGTAAGAGAGAAGAGAGAGAGAGAGAGAGAGAGAGAGAGAGAGAGAAGAGATTAAAAACCTGCCAGAGGCAGGCTAGGGAGGGAAGTAAGGACATTGGTGGTGGGAAATGGGCACTGGTGGAGGGGTTGGGTGCTGGAACACTGTATGACTGAAACCCAAACATGAACATCTTTGTAATTGTATATCATGGTGGTATAATAAGACAAAAATTAAATTTTAAAAAAATTTAAATAAAGTATATTAAGAGCCTGGAGAGATGCTCCTGGAGTTAAGGCACAAGGTTGATGTCTTGCAAGCAACTGACCTTGGCTTCATCCTCAATACCACATGGCTCTTCTAGTGCTGCTAAATGAGCCCTGCAGGCCACTGGGGACCACTGGGAATTGCCAGGAAAGATTTTTTCTGGACCTCCTGAGCACTTGGAAAGTTCCTAAAAGAAAATTATTTTAAAATAATTCTTGGGGTGGGGGTCAAGACCTGGAAATTTTTCAGGGATTGCTCCTGGCTCTGCACTCTAGAAGTACTTCTGTTGGTGCTTGGGAGACCACAGGCGATGCTGGGGATTGAACCCAGGTTGTCTGTGTGCAAGACAAACACTCTATCCACTGTCCACCCTAGGCATAGCAATGCTCCAGCGCCTAAAAGTAATTTTTTAAAGTGCGTGCCAGGTGCTTTTCATATGCTAATCTTCACATTACTGTAAGAGGTTTAGATGCCCTAATTTTAAAGGTTTGAAAATAGAGACTGAGATGTCTCATAGTTGTTAAGTGGTAGAATTTTTATTTGAATCCATATCAACTGATTCTAGAGAACAGAGAATTTCTGAATTCTGTATTTTCACAGGCCCTCACCAACAAACTAAAGCACACACATCTTAGTCTACACTGAGGCCTTCCCTCAGTGTAGCTCCAGATCTGCCTTAGTAATGGCGGAGACTGTGCCACACGTCAAACACAGTAATAAATATTTGCATGTTTTATTTCATTTACTCCTCACCACAAATCTATGTGATACACGCTGTAATTATGCCCATTTCACAAGGCCTGGAAACTACTGCCTGGTGTAACTTTAAAAAGACTTAATTAATCTGTAAATCAAAAATTATCTCAAAATATTTTTCCCACTATTTTTTTTTAGTGGGGGGTATCACCAGCAGTGCTCAGGGTGTAGGGGCACTGTCAGTACTATTTGGCCTGGTCATGCAAATCTGGTGGTTTGAGGCTGGGTCTTGGAAGTGTTCAGGGTCACAAGGACCACACTCATCATTGTTTGAAGGCAATGCAGTACTGGGATGAGAACTGGGGTGCCCACATGAAAGTCATGTACTCCAGCTCTTTATGCTATAGCCCCAGTTCTCTTTTTTAGTGTATGTTGTAGTATTTATTCAAAAATAAATTCTAAAATAGGGGGTTTAAGCTAGAGATACGTTTTAGAAGGCACGTGGATGGGAAGATTCAGTTGGGTAATTAACATGCATTTATTAAGCACCTTTGTTACAGGCTCAATACTGTGCAGGGGCTAGAGATCACTTGTCACTTGTCTTCCCGCTGTTTGTTCATTGATATGCTCGAGCAGGCGCCAGTAACATCTCCATTTGTTGGGAATGAGGTTCTTTATTGTTACTGTTTTTGGCGTATTGAATACACCATGGGTAGCTTGCCAGGCTCTGCCGTGGCTCTGGGTTCATCCCAGGGGGCAATGCTAGAAATGAACCTTGTCTGAGGCTTCATGGAACACATGCTTCCTGGGGGGGAAAAGACACTGGAGAGGAAAGTAACTGAGAGTGGAAGGGAAGCTGAGGTTCCCAGTGCTATGAAACCATGGAGTCACAAAGGAGGGCTCGGGAATGTTCAAGTTTCTGGTCTTGGCAAGCAGGTCAAACAAGGTTCCATTCCCGGGATGGAGAACACAGGAGAAAAATACTGGGAACACACTGAGTTCAATTTGATAGGTGACTTTCAGGGGATATCACATAGGATATGCAAATAGGGAGGTCAGGGATGAAAATTCTGGGAGCTGTGGAAGGAAAGATCTGGCGCCATCTAAGGCAATGGGAATCAAGAAGATAAATGTCAAGACCTTAGAGAGCCAGCACACACTGTGAAGAAAACAAGGAAAGAGAAGACTTTACAAGAGATCCCGTCCACTCAGCAGGCTAGTGGTCTGTGAACCAGCCTTCCACAGAATGTTCGCCCTCTTCCCCACCTTTCCACCCCTTCCAGCAAGCCACACCCTCCTGTCTGCACCAGAACACCAAACCGGGAGCTCCCTCTCCTGGACTCAAGCCATTTAACAGCTGGCTAGAAACTCGACTTCCTTGGCTGAGACACTGAAAATATCAGATATTTGTTCCTGTCTCCCTAACTGGACTGAAAGAATTTTGATGGCAAATCCTGAATGTAAAATCAGGAACTCAGTAAAACATCCTCTTTATAGAAGCAACCAATAGCACTCTGTTTCAAAAAGCATAGTAATATGATAAACCAGAAGCCAAGCAGTCTATGAACTAGTTGCTCCACATGAACCTGAAAGTTTTCCTCAATACAACAGTAACCAATGTCCTGGGCTTTCTTCCAAGTTTCCCCCTGAGCCTCTGGACTGAACAGAGCTGGTCACAAGGTGAGCATTCACTGCCTTTCCTGTGCTTTCTCGCCTCCAGAGCCAGCAACCCAGGCTTCCAGAATTTCCAAATGGAAAAAGAAAGACTTTACAAAAGGAAAAACAAAGATGAAAACGTTTTACTTGAGGGACAGGAGTGGCGAGAGATCAGACTAGAGGTGACACAGGGAACATGGTGGAGTCCATGTGCACTATTGGTGGTGGGGGAGCAGTAACTTTGGTTACATTTAAGTGTTACATTATTGTAACTACCAATAAATAATTTTAAAAATTAATTTTTAAAAAATGTTTTACTTGAGAGCTGGAGAGAGTACAAGAATTAGGGTGCTTTGATCCCTCATATTGCAACTGAGTCACTGAACACCTCCAGGAGTGATCCCAGAGCTCTGAGCCAGGAGTAAGCCCAGAGCCTACGAGTATAGTCCCACTTCCTGTGTTTAAGTTAAGAAAATGCTCAGTAGCAATTGAAGCTTTTTTTCCCAGGGGCCAAATCACAGTTTCAATCAAACCCCTTCAACAGAATACTGTCAAATTTTACAAGTAAAAAAGTGATGTTTCATTTAAGATGCATTATTACCCTTCCATAAATAAATAAATGCTGTAATTGTTTTAAAAGGGGGGAACAGTTAGTGAAATTTAATTTCACAAATGACAGAACTTGTCAGGTTTTCGACTGTATTAGCGTCTGACTCAGGGAGGTCCTGAAAGGCACTAACCATAGAGATCTTGAGTGAGTACCTGGTACAAAGGAATAACTCAAAGTCATTGCTGGAAGCTAGAGAGATAGCTCAAAACACTGAGTACATGCTTTGCATGTGGGAGACTGGAGTTCTACCCTCAGCATCACCTGGTCATCCAAGCAGTATGGGGAGAAATCCCTGAACACAGAGTTGGGACTGGCCTCTGAGCACCACCAAATATAGCTCCAAATACATTTTCTTCAAATACAATTTTTTTTTGTCACACCCAGCAATGCTCAGGGGTTTCTCCTGGCTCTGCACTCAGGAATTACTCCTGGCGGTGCTGGGGGGACCATATGGATGCGGGGATCTAACCCGGGCCAGCATGGGCTGGCCGCGTGCAAGGCAAATGCCCTACCCACTGGGCTATCACTCCGGCCCTCAAATACAATTAAAAAAAAATTAAAATATTTTCTGAAAGGGGGCAGGAGGCCAAATAAATTTGGGGACTTCTGCTTTAAATCAAAATACTCTGACTGTCCTGCCCCTCAAGGTGTTGCAGGTGTGGCTGCAATGCCCATCTGTGGTAGCAGGTGGCAGAAAACAGGAGTCAGATTTGTCTACACCCAGGGCTCTGACCTGATGATGATGATGGTTGATGGTCTGACATAGAAAAAGACTGAGTTCCATGGGATAAACTCAGAGCCACGGCAAAGCCTGGCAAGCTACCCGTGGTGTATTCGATATGACAAAAACAGTAACAATAATAGACTCCATTCCCAGCGAATGGAGATGTTACTGGCGCCCACTCATGCAAGTCGATGAACAATGGGAAGGCAAATTATACAAGTGATACTGTTAAATGGATGAGTGTTGAATGGATAAAAAAACAGGAGTTAGGGTAAAATGGAGAGACATTTTGTAGCAAGCAAGTAGCAAGAATTGGCAGATGGTAGCAGTGAAGAGACAACCAACAAACCCCTTTGTACAGACTCTGATTCCTTTTTTTTTTTTTTTTTTGGTTTGCACCCACGACGCTCAGGGGGTTACTCCTGGCTCTTCTCTCGGGAATTACTCCTGGTGGTGCTCGGGTGACCATATGGGATGCCAGGGATTGAACCTGGGTCAGCTTCGTGCAAAGTAAGCGCCCTACCTGCTGTGCTACTGTTCCGCCCCAGGGCAGGAATCTCAATAAAGAGAAGAGAATAGCCTGTTCTCAGCCATAAAGACCTCCGCACCAAGCTGCAACCTTCTAGTCCAATTGCTGTCAAATCCATACATACAGTTTTCTTTCATTAACCTTTTAAAATTCCCTCTATTCCGTACTTCACTTCTATCACTTGTCTTCCTGTTGTTCATCGATTTCCTCAAGCGGGCAGCAGTAACATCTTCATACGTCCTGTCACAATCTAGTGTAGCCCAAGGGCATCTGTTCGATCCAGGAACATAAAGAGCCTCAAACCATTCCTTCAGGTCATGGGAATGAGGTCTATAATTGATACTGGTTTTTGGCATATCAAATACGACATGGTTAGCTTGCCAGGCACTTAAAAATATTTTTCCGTTAAAAGCAAGACTTAACATTGAATTTAATCACTACTAAGTTCTAAGGCTATTATATGGCCCAAAGTTTGGGTTTCAAATTTACTTCCCTTCCATTTAACATCCCACCACTCCAGAAAAGGAGGTTCACCTTCAGTGTCTGGAATCCTCAAATGATGATGCCTAGCACTCTAATAGTAAACGTCACCTACTTTAGGAGAGGAACACAAGGAAATTAGAGGGTGCAAACTAAAAATGATGATAACAATAATTACATTTTCTGCCCCTCGAGGGTGTTGTAGGTGTGGCTACGGTGCCCGGCTGTGTTGGCAGGTGGCAGACAAGAGACAGGCTTGTCTACACCCCGAGGTCTCTGTCCCGTGAGCCCTGGATGGTTGATGGTCTGAAATAGAAAAAGACTGGGCCCCCTGGGAGGAACCCAGAGCCACGGCAGGGCCTGGAAAGCTACCTGTGGTGTATTCGATATGCCAAAAACAGTAACAATAATGAACCTCATTCCCAACGACTGGAGACATTACTGGTGCCCACTCGAAAAAAAATCGATGAACAATGGGAAGACAAGTGACAAGTAACAATAATTACATTTTCATTAGAGAAGAGTTCCAAACAGTAGGTACTTTGTCTCCCTGCTATCTCTCATACAGTGATCCTAGAACTTCATTCTCAGGAAAGCAGGGAAAGGGGACACTGGTGGGGCAAGGAGGGCTCTGGGACTTTCATCTATGCAAACTCAGTAACAGCAAGCTAACTTCATATAATACTTTGATAACCAGGGTTTTAAAAAATCCAAATAAGTTCTCAATGTGTTCTAGGTAAATGTCTTTTAAAGATATAAAGCACTAATGAAACGGTATTGTAAAAGATATATAAGAATTTATATAAAAATAAACATTATAAGATAAGGTATTACATAACAAAAGGGTCTTATAAAAAGATATTGCAGCATAGTTTAAGGATATTAAAAAGTTAACATAATTTGTCATGTCAGTGGATCACATGTAATACTATTAAAGACTACATTTTTAACACTTGATAAAATTAATCTCACCTGATAAAATTAATCTCCCTTTTATTTTCTTTTATTTAAAATCAGAGGGGCGGAGCTATAGCCCAGTGGGTAGGGCGTTTGCCTTACACGCGGCTGGCCTGTGGCTGCCCGGGTTCGGTCCCGGCATCCCCATATGGTCCCCGAGCACCGCCAGGAGTGATTCCTGAGTGCAGAGCCAGGAGTAACCCCTGAGCGTCGCCGGGTGTGACCCAAAAAAGCAAAAAAAAAAAAAAATAAAAAAAATCAGAAATATAAGCTATTTCCTCAAACTCAACATCACATTTACTAGGGAATATGAAAGCACTTTCATTCTTTCTTGGCTACTAATATTTTAAACTTTGGTTTATAAAGATAATTATTTATTGTCGATCATAAAATTTCCTAGAAAGCTCATGAGGGTAAGGTTAAAAATTAAGTAGGGTAATCATCAGAAAGATGCAAATCAAAACAACAATGAGATATCATTTTATACCACAGAGACTGGCACATATTCAAAGAGCAAGAACAACAAGTGCTGGTGTGGATGTGGGAAAAAAGGGGACACTCATCCATTGTTGGTGGGAATGCTGGCTGGTACAGCCTTTCTGGAAAACAATATGGACATTCCTCTGAAGATTAGAAACTGAACTCCCATTTGACCCAGCCATACCACTCCTGGGAATCTACTCTTGGAAGCCAAAAAATACGCAGCGGAAACACCATCCCTACTTTTATGTTCATAGCAGCATTATTCACAATAGCCAGAATCTGGAAACAACCAGAGTGCCCAAGAATCAATGACTCAATAAAGAAGCTTTAGTACATCTACACAATGGAATACTATGCAGCTGTTAGGAAAAATGAAATTATGAAATTTGCCTATAAATGGATGAACATGGAGAAGATAATGTTAAATGAAATTAGCCAGAAGGAGAGAGACAGATATAGAATGACTACATTTATTTGCATGACATAAATATTTATATACATATTATGATACCAATATCCAAGGTCAAGTGAAACATGTATCAGGAGGTCTTGTCAAAAGTGGAAATTATCACAAACATGTGGGAGTCAGAGGCTAGGTAAGACAGAAAATGGAACAGTGTGCTAACAATTGTCAAGGGTACTAATGCCAACCTAGAACTGAGCATTAAATAGAGGCAAAAAGATACACATGACAACCCTTTAATGTATGTTCTGTAATCCATAGTCTGGAAGGGAAGGAAAAGAGAAAGAGAGAGTAAGGAAAGAAATAAAAAGAACCTGCCATGGAGGTGGGCTGGGGAAGGGCAGAGGGAACTGGGGACGTTGATGGTGGGAGATGAGCACTAGTGGAGGGATGGGTGCTGGAACACTGTATGACAAAAACCCAAATATGAACTTTTTAATTGTATATCTTTGTATTTGTATATCTCACTGTGGTATAATAAAATACTTTAAAAAATTAAGTGGGGGTAAATAAATGTTTAACTAGTAAAAAATACTATTAGTATTAAAACTAAAAGAAAATTTATCCAGGTTCTATTTAGTTTTTAGTAATCAATAAATATATCCGCATAAAAGACTAAAACCTATAAGCATAATTCTTCCTTAATAATAAGTATATAGGCTTATTATATCCCCACTCGGAGATTCAGTGATTTTGAGATTTTAATAAATGACTTAGTCACTGTGATTTACAATATTGACAACACTGAGATATCACCGCACACTATCACATATCATAAAGATTTGGAAAAAATATCAGTGTTGCCTATGATGTGGGGGAAGAAGAACCTTCATCAGTGGTGGGAATGTCGACTGGCCCAGCCAATTGGGGAAATAATGTTAACACGTCTCTAAAACCAGAGACTGATCTCCCATATGATCCAGCAATTCTATTTTTTTGACATTTATGAAAATGTCCAAAAACTTTATTTAGAAAAGACATTAGCCCTCCTATGTTCATTGTAGCACTATTCATAATACTCAAAATCTGGAAACAGCCCAAATGTCCAAGAACAAATGAGACTAGATAAAGGAGTTAAGATTTTTAGCAAAATGTCTGAAAATTAATTCACAAGAACAAGGAAAGGAAAATACGAATAATTACAATAAGCCGAGAACTTGTTCTATAAGACATTAATATAAGGTGAGAAAACTAAACAGTGAGGTACTTATTTTTAAAAAATCACAGATAGGGGCCAGAAAGATAGTACAGCACCCAGGGAACTTGCCTTGTGTGTGGCTGACAGGGTTCGATCTTTGGCACACTATATAATCCCCTGAGCCGACTGGGTTGAGCTCTGAGAGCAGAGCCAGGAATAAGCCCTGAGCATCACTAGGTGTGGCCCAGAAACAAAGAAATAAAGACACACAGATAATTTAGGTCTAAAACTGGTTTTTAAATATTCCAAATGTGCTTAGAAATCTTCTAAGATTACACTATAAAATCATCCTTCAAGGAAATTATAGAAATAATAGATATATATGGACAAAACAGCTACACTTTAAAAATCATTTAGAAAACAAATTAGGTCTTGAATTCCTAATATGGATTAAAATCTGAATGCAACAATTAAACAAAACTAAAATATATAACAAATTGTAGAAAGTAGATAAAAGACAAATGCATAGGCCAAGGACTTTGAAAAAATAAGGTATTTCATTAATATTGACATGTTTACAGGCTATGGAAAAATTCAATCAGTTTCACTATGCTGAACAAAGGTAAAATAAAGCAAGTGTTAAATTTCTGGTTTAAACATGGAAGAGTGATTTCAATTCAGGAAAAAAATAAGAGGGGAGGAAACCAGAAAGTCAGTCATGTACCAAATGTTAATAATTATTTTAGATGGTAGAATTGCAGATGATTTTAGACTTTTCTTTTTTTGTACTTCCATTTCCTAAATTATCCAAAGTTAATTTGAATTACTTTGTAATCATAAGAAATACAAGAAAATGACAACAGGAAAGTACTTTCAAAACTATAATAAAGAAAGGCTATATTGTTAACTTATTAAGAGGTGTCAAGTAAAAAATGTGTAAAGAACATGATTAAATAATCAACCAACAGAGCACATTGAAGAGATCTACAAAAAATCTATTATTTACAATAAAGAAATGCACATGAAACTAAAAACAAAACAGGCTTTGCTTACCAAACTGTCATAAGGTATGAATGAGAAAAAGAGAGAGCCCTACCACTCGCCATTGCCATTCTGACTCACCCACTGGGCCTGCTTTACAGATACAGTTCTAAAACTCCGGGAGATGCAAGCCGAACAGCTAAAATTCATGATCACACCGGTTCATCTGGCTGAGGCATCCTAGGAAGGGAGGCAGGCAAAACTGAAAAGTTTCAGGTACCTGCGTCTAGGCTGAGTACTCTGGGTCTTATAGGAGTGGGGGCAAGTGGCCTCTCCCCACCCCTTATTTCCCAAGCACTGGCAGTGGAGCCCACCTCCTACAGCAACTGCCATGTCAACTCACTGGTCCAGATCATTGAGCCTGAAGTCTCTGGTGCACAACACCTCCAAATTCCTCAGCACATAAATTGCAATAGGAACACACCAAATTAGATGGCAAAGTAGCATAGGAACAATTAAACTCAAGAAACAAAAAACAATAACAGAGGTTTAACTAGCAACAAACAGCTTAGTAAAACCTCAAACAAGGACTTAACAACCCTGTGATGATATAACAATTTTCACATTAAAAATTGATATTTAAACTTAATGACTTTAATATTGGAACTTTATTATCTAATCAATTTCAACTCTAAAATCATATCAACAATTGTGACTTCTGTCTACATTTTAAAAATAATTTTTTAAAAGAGTGTTGGATTACTTGCTAATCCTATTGTTGGATCACAGCCTACTTGCTAACCCTGGGTTTTTGTATTGCTAATGAGGGATCATTTTTCTCCTTCCTACAAGTCTTTTGCATATATTTAGGCTAAGGGATTTGTTCTTGTATAAACACAAAAAGATAAAATAGTGTACAATGATGAGTGGTGAGTTTTTAACTCTAAATTATTTATTCCTGGGTTGCCATCATATTTTTCAACTATAAGCCTCAGTACCATTTAGATGAAATATAATTCCTCAGACCCCTATAGAGGTGTTCCATGAGGAACTGGATGGGCCCAGGAAAAGAGTTCACCCCTGGCTTTGATATGGGACAACTTTTAGAGTAAGCCTTGCTCTGACCCAAAGTTTAGAGCAAAATAAAATAAGCTGGGAAGTGCCTTACAGCCAGAACAGAGCATTTAAGACTGCTGATATTGGAGACAGGACCCTGAGGGGGATTGGAAATGATCAGCCTGGCAAGGGAAGCATAGTTTGGATCATATGATGTGATCTCCCCAAGAAAGATCACCCTATATATTTAATCTCGGATGTAGTTAAATAAGTCTCTCTTACTGTGCTTACACAAGATGACTAAAAATATTATTGAAACTATAGTTTACTAGCCTAGGAGAGAGAAGAGCAATACTCTGACTTAGCATCTCAATAGTCTTGGGAAGCAAAGGTGTGACCCCCTGGGGATTTTGCATCAGTAATCCTCATTGTTTTACCTTTGATTACACCCTGCCTGCAGCCTCTGCATAAGCTATATCTCTTGCAGTTTGGGGGATCAGAGAGGCTGTCAGTAGTAGGCCAGTAAGAGTAGTGGCAGTGTGTTGGAAGTTGGTGTAGAGCAGAGTTGGGAGTAGTAAGGCCTTGAATTTTCTAAACTGTGCTCATAGTCTCTGTTCGTCCACTGGAGGGGATGGTCACGGGGCCCCAAGCATGATCTGGGAACTTGACGAACACCAATACTATTGGGGACCCCAAATATCCCCAACAAACCACAAAGCTGTTTCTCTCAATGACACACCACTTTAAAGACTACTCCAGAGATGAATAAAGAAGTACAGATAGTGTTTCTGCTATGTGCTTTTCGGTCTCTGGGGTATATTCCCAGGAGTGCTATTGCTGGATCAAATGGGAGCTCATTATCTAGTTTTCAGAGGAATGCCCATATTGTTTTCCAAAAGGGCTGGATCAGTCGGCAATCCCACCAACAGTGGATCAGAGTCCCTTTTCCCCACATCCACGCCAGCTCCGGTTGATCTTGCTGTTTTCACTACAGCTAGAATCTGGAAACAATCTAAATGCCCGAGAACAGAGGACTGGCTAAAGAAACTGTGGTTCATCTACACTATGGAATACTATGCGGCTGTCAGAAAAGATGAAATTACAAAATTTACCTGCAAATGGATGGACATGGAGACTATCATGCTGAGTGAAATTAGTCAGAAGACAAAGGGCAGATATAGAATGACTGCATTCATTAATAGGATATAAATAGATACCACTGTTTTACTAAGTGTGGGAAATGGTAATGGCAGATTAAAACTCACCATTGAATATACACAAAGAGACTTAAGTGATAAACTCTAAATATCTGCAGGGCTAGCCACAATGTGTAAAAAGAAGAGCGAGAGAGATGCAAAGAGAGAGAGACAGAGAGAGAAAGAGAGTAAACTGGGGTACCTGCTATTGAGGCAGCCTGGGGGCGGCGGGAGGTGGTGGGGGTACATTGGTGGTGGAAATGGGGCACTGGTGGAGGGATGGGTGCTGGAATACTGTATTACCAAGAACCAATTATGAACACCTTTGTAATTGTGTCACGTGTTTCACGGTGTCTCACGGTGCGGTGTCTCACGGTGGTATAATAAAAAATAAAATAAAATAAAATAAAGACTACTCCAGTACATTACTAGTAAAAAGCCAAATTGGTGCTACCTTTTCAGAGAACATTTTGGCAATATATATATATATATATATATATATATATATATATATATATATATATATATATATATATATATATATTTGCAACCTTTAAAAAAATTTTTCACTTTGACCTAGTCATTTCATTTTTAGTACTCTGGGTAAAGATTTAATTAGAGGCTCACACAATTGTAATTTTTTTTTGCTTTTTTTTTTTTTTTACACCCAGCAATGCTCAGGGGTTACTTCTGGTTTTGCACTCAGGAATTACTCCTGGTGGTGCTTGGGAGACAATATGGGATGCCAGGGATCGAATCCAGGTCCGGCCGCATGCAAGGCAAACCACCCTACCCACTGGACTATAGCTCCAGTCCTAACACACAATTGTAATTTAAATGTGGGAAGATCAAGACACAATAGCAGATCAAAGAGTAATCCTGTCCCAGGATCCAAGGATAGAATGCTATCCCTCTGCTGAAGTCCGGGTATGATGACATTCAATGGCATGACATCTTTTTTTTTTAAAGTTACTCAGTTTCTTTATTAAGCTCTGTTGGTATATAATAGTTAAAGTTCACTTGATCACTTGAGTCCCGTTATTCATCGATTTGCTCGAGCGGGCGCCAGTAACATTTCCATTGGACCCTATCACGTGCCAATGTAGCCCAATGGCATCTGGTTGATTCAGGAATATGAAGAGCCTCAAACCGTTCCTTCAAAGTTAAAGTTAGCAGTCTATAGCGCTTTGGTTAAATTACCATAAAAAGTTCTCTAGATAGGAATGCCTAAATATTATAAAATACATATATTTACCAGAATGCAAATAAGAGTGAGTTCAGATATTTAAATTTTTATATTTTTATTATTTTTAAAAATATTTTATTATACCACAATTACAAAGATGAGATATACAATTACAAAGATGTTCAAAAGATGTTCATATTTGGGTTTCAGTCATACAGTGTTCCAGCACCCACCCTCACCAGTGCCCATTTCCCACCACCATTGTCCCAATTCCCTCCCCCCTCCCCTAGCCTGCCTCTATGGCAGGTTCTTTATTTCTTTCCCTTTCTCTCTCTTTCTCTTTTCCTTCCTTCCACATTGTGGATTACAATACATACATTTAGAGGTTGTCATGTATATCTTGTTGCCTGTACTTAATGCTCAGTTCTAGGTTGGTATTAGCACTTTTGACAATTATTAGCACACTGTTCCATTCTCTGTCTTACCTAGCCTCTGACTCCCCCCGTTTGTGATAATTTCCACCTTTGACAAGACCTCCTATTCCATGTTTCACCTGACCTTGGATAATGGTATCATAATATGTACATATGTATATACTTATATATACATATATCTATATATATTATATTTATGTCATACAAATAAATGCAGTCATCCTATATCTGTCTTTTTCCTTCTGACTAATTTCACTCAACATGATCCTCTCCATATCCATCCATTTATAGGCAAATTTATAATTTCACTTTTCCTAACAGCTGCATAGTATTCCATTGTATAGATGTGCCAAAGTTTTTTTATCCGGTCATCAGTTCTTGGGCACACTGGTTGTTTCCAGGTTCTGGCTATTGTGAATAGTGCTGCTATGAAAATAAAAGTGCAGATGGTGTTTCCTCTGTGTGTTTTTTGGCTTCCCAGGGTATATCCCCAGGAGTGGTATGTCTGGGTCAAATAGTCTTTGGAGGAATGCCCATATTGTTTTCCAGAAAGGCTGTACCAGTCGGCATTCCCACCAACAATGGATGAGTGTCCCCTTTTCCCTGCATCCACGTCAGCAGTTGTTGCCCTTGCTCTTTTGGATATGTGGCATGAGATCTTAATGACAGTATGCTAAGCTATGAATCAGTTTTTTTTGTTATTTATTTATAGTACAATCTTAATTTTGTTTGAAAACATAAAAAAAAATCCTGTTCTCGGGCCGGAGCAATAGCCCAGCGGGTAGGGCGTTTGCCTTGCAGCGGCTGGCCTATGCTGGCCTGGGTTTGATCCCGGCATCCCATATGGTCCCCTGAGCACCGCCAGGAGTAATTCCTGAGCGCAAGAGCCAGAAGTAACCCCTGGGCATTGCCAGGTGTGACCAAAAAAGCAAAAAAAAAAAAAATCCTGTTCTGATCCTCAGTGGCTTTGGTTAAATCATCAAATTCCTTTAACTTTAAAAACAGGGAGGGGATAAGTAGAAATTGAGCTTCTATTTGACTCAGCAATACCAGTTCTGGGAATATACCCTGGGGGCCAAAAACAAACTTTAAAAACTTCATCTGCACATCTATGTTCATCACTGCAGCGCTGTTCATAATAGCCAGAATCTGGAAGCAACCCAAGTCCTAAGAACAGATAACAGAAAAGGAACTATGATACAGCTACACAATGCAATACTATACAGCCATTAAGAGAGTATCACGCTGAATGAAAAGACTCAGAAAAAGAGTGACGGATATAAAAATAACTACATTCATTTGTGGTATGTACATATATCTGTATATATGTACATACCACAAATGAATTAGTCTCATACTATATATAAATTCTCATACTATATATATTCATACTATATAGTACATATATAGTATATATACTATATCTATACTCATACTATATATACTACATACTATATAAATATATACTATATATACTCGTACTAAATATATACTATATCTCATACTATAGTATATAGTATGGTATATAGTATATACTCATACTATATATACTCATACTATATATAATATATACTATATATGCTCATAAATATATACTATATTCATAATATAGTATATATTATATAGCA
Source organism: Cryptotis parvus (assembly GCA_021461705.1). Taxonomy (NCBI): domain Eukaryota; kingdom Metazoa; phylum Chordata; class Mammalia; order Eulipotyphla; family Soricidae; genus Cryptotis; species Cryptotis parvus. The sequence goes on from JAJIBD010008745.1 coordinate 70,746, forward strand.
TATATACTATATCATATATATACATACTATATATAGCATATATATACTATATACTATATATAGTATATATTCATACTATATATAGTACATATACTATATAGTATGAATATATATAGTATAAGTATATATATAGTATGAGACTAATTCATTGGTGATATGTACATATATACAGATATATGTACATACCACAAATGAATGCAGTTATTTTATAGTATGAGTATGAGTATATATAGTATATGTTGTATATATTGTATATATCATCATCTATATCATATATATCGTATATATAGTATATAGTATATATACTCATTCTCTTACTATATATATTATATATATTATGAGACTAATATCCAAGGCCAGGGAAAACAGGGGCCAGGAGAACTGGTCAATGGTTAGGAGCTTTCCAAAAAATGTCTGGGGGGCAATGGGTAGTTAGGTTAGTTAGAGAAGGTGACCAGTTTGACAACGATAAGTTGGGAATGTTAATATTGGACAGGAAGTGAATATTGAAAGTAGATAAAGGGATATACCTGATCTTTCAGTATCTCTATTGCAAATCATAAGACCCAAGATTGTGTGTGTGAGAGAGAGAGAGAGAGAGAGAGAGAGAGAGAGAGAGAGAGAGCCCACCATAGAGGCATGCGGGAGTGGGGACAGGGGCATTGGGAGGGAAACTAGGGACACTGGTGGTGGGAAATATACACTGGTGAAGGGATGGGTGATGGAACATTGTATGACTGAAACCCAATCATGAACAACTTTGTGACTGTGTATCTCACTGTGATTCAATTTAAAAAATACTAAAAATAAATGAATAAATAGAAGAGGGGTGGGGAGGGTGACACACTGTAGAGGGTGGACTACCTCTTTTCCAAGTCTTCAGTTTTTCATGAATGGATGATAAATATTATATGCCTGAAACTCGATTATTAAAACTTTGTAAATTATAGTTCTTTAATAAAATAATAAGTTAATTTTTAAAAGCAATAGATGGATCATAGATGCATAAGGCATTTTGGTTTTTTTTCTTTTTAGGTCACACCGTTTCGCTCAGCAGTTACTCCTGGCTCTTTGCTCCAGGATTTACTCCTGGAGGTACTCAGGGGATCATATGGGATGCCGGGGATCGAATCGGGGTCAGCGGTGTGCAAGGCAAACACCCTACCCACTGTGCTGTCACTCCGGCCTTTAAAAAGGCAATTTTTTAAAGGCAATTTTAATTGTCAAAATAAGATCGTTTATATTAAAGAATTTTTAAATAAGTCAACCTAGCAATCTCCTAAGTAGATAATGTACTTTAGATCTGACTTCTTACAGTGTGAGACCTCTTTAGAATACACACACTGCTTGGCTAGAAATAAGCAAACCCTTTTATCCCCTGTAGCTAATTTGATCTGGGGTTGCCAGCCTGAGTGGGGAGCACATTTCACCTGTTGTCAACCATCCCATGACTTGGCAATGTGGAGCCTGGCCCCATTCTCCGTCAGCAAAGAGCAATCAGAAACCATGCTTCAAGAGAGATGACACGGAGAACACGCAAGGCTGGCTGGCCACTCTGGTGCTGGTAGAGCAGGAAAGCCACTTTTGGGAGCTCCAAATTTTGCAGTGAATATTGCTTCTATGTGTCACTCAAGAAGTGTCTGCATTTCTGTCTTAAATTCTAATAAAAATTGGGCCTATATCTATCACAACTGCCTCAGAGCTTTACCAGTCCACTGCACTGAGAATTTTAAAACTGTGCAGAAGAAGGGATGAAAGTCAATGCTGAAACCCAGTTAGCTTGGCTGAGTTAGTGAAAATTAGTCTGCTGAGTGGCAGAGAAAAGAAAGGGCCCAGACGAGGCTTCAGACCAAGTGAGCCCCAGCCACTTTCTGCCTTGTCATCCCAATCAATTCGCCTGTAAGAGGAGCAGGAGAGGGAAGGAATACAATTTCATGCCAAAAGTATTAAAGTTCTGTGAATTTTATACACCTCTCTTGTGTGGAGAATGTCTTGGTGCTTTCAGGCAATCTTTCTAGGTGAAAATAGGTTAGTTAATGAAATCCGAGTTCCTGTTATTAATAACAACAAATGAATAGAAACTTTCTTTAGAAATGACAGAAACTTGAACCAACTCCAGTGATGTCCAAATTAAACTGTGTTATATGATATTTTAATCCCAGATGTGTATAGTATGCACTCAGTCACATGTGTTTTTCCCAATGATTTTTTTTCCATTCCCTGGATTTTCCATAGTCAGTGATACTATAGAGCTTAAACCTAAAATGAAGTCATCAAAAACAGAATCTCGCCCTTGCTTCCTCCTCCTCCTTAATTCTGACTCAAACAGCCTTACTGTTTTACTATTATTATGTAACCAACCCTAGAGAGCAGCAAAATATATCAGTTCTGGCTACATTTTGTTATAGCTTTGGACTTATTGCACAAAAAATCAGCCCCTTTGAAGGAGACCTTCAAGTATAAAATTCCAGCCCCAAGACTGGAGTAGGCAGCTTCGGGGCTACCCCATAGCAGCTCATCCAGGCCACAGAGCAAGTAGCAATGCCACTAAGTGACAGTGACGCTGGCCAGCACTGTTTGATAGATAATCCTGTCAAACTTAGTCACCCTGTTTATATTTGTTCTCTTTTTATTTTCCCTCTAAAAGTATTTAGGCCATAAAGGGAAAGGATTCAAGAGAATTAAGTCTGTGTTATAGGACAAATATCTTGGAGAAGGATTTGGGGGAAACAAGGATTTCATTGCCTCCCCCCAGGGAAAAAAAGGGGAAACCTGAAGGCAGAAGGAAAACTGTCCTGGCAGAAAGCTGAGACCCCAGGAGGTGCCACTGTTGCTGTTATACCCATGAGAAGCAACCCCTTTCCCCACACCTAAAGTCATCTATAGCTGTGGGGCAGAGAGAAAGAAGATTCCCTGGCCCAGTACCCCTGAAGGGGTAGAAATCAAGGCATCTTGGTTCTTCTTGTCACATTCTACTGGGAGACAAGATAAGAGCTGGGGACGTGACTCAGTGGTAGAGTCCCACTTGCACGTATAAAGCCCTGGTTCAATTCCTAGCGTGGGGTGTGGGGTAGCTAGTGTCTTGGTATTGATTATGCACTGTTTTAAATCGCTTGCATGAGTTATTTCACTTATTAAGCAGATCCTAGTGAGCCCCATCCTATTATATAGACAAGGAAGTTTAGACAGCACGGACCAAGTATTTGCAAAGGTCAGACAGACTGTGAGACTGTGATAGCAAAGGGGCCAGCTTGTAAACAAAGTGAAGTAACCTGACTCCAGAACCCAAAACTGTAAACACAACTAGAGAAAATATAGCTGGAGTTTTTTTTCATCTAATTCTCTAGGCTAAAGAGCACACACACAGTATCTTAACTTTGGGTTCCGTTCTTCTCACGCTCTCCTTTTCTCTCAAACAGGCCGCTCTACCTCCTTTGTACCCCACTGAAGCAGAGCTTGGGTATCCCAGTGAATGAAAGCGGGACTTCAGAAGCAGACGAAGGACTGCACCACACTGACCCCCCATTTCCCTCAGCCAGAAGAGGCCCCAAGCTCTCCTGTTACAGTCTGAACATCACTGATCCAACCACTATCACTGAAAGACAAAAGAAACAGAACTAGAAAACCAACCACAGCAGCTAACTCAAAGGAAAGGAGGAAATAGCCCGCACAGCCACGCAAAGGGACCTTGCAATTCGGGACCTGACATTATGACAACTTTGAGTAAACGGGGGCCAGGAGGAGGTAGAATTCAGAGCTGGAACAGAGAGTCGGTTCTGAATTCTTCATTCAGGAATGAAGTAAATCCCATAAACAGGCAGAGGTAAGAAGCAGAGCCAAGTGGGCTCCAGGGCCAGCAGTCTGCGGTGAGAGGCGGGGCTGCGAAAGGAACAGAGGTGGGAGCATCACAGGCCCCGGGAAGCCAGAGTCTCCTGGCTTCAGGCTGCCACACATATGACATGATAGCTACAGCACAAATTTATCAAGGACTTTTTAAAAAAGTTAAAGGACTTCAAAAAATTACAAAACTAAAACTTTTCATGGTCTCACCTCCCTCTCAGTGGAAGACTGCATTTTTCTTATATCCACTAATGTTCAGTTCGGTGGCTGATACTGTCAGGCGAAGCGGACTGAAGTGCCTAGGTGGCATGAGTGTGGATAACAGGGGAAGACTAGCAGGCTGCTGGGGTTCAAGTCTCAGATTGACCTAATCTAGCTTTGACATACCTAAGTTTCCTTTTTTGTGATATGCAGGTAATTAAAGCACCTACCTTGGAAGCGTGTGGGGGTGTGGGTAGCTAGTGCCTTGGTATTCATTATGCACTGCTTTAAATCATTTGCACGAGTTATCTCACTTATTAGGCAGAGACTACTGAGTCCCATCCTATTATATAGACAAGGAAGTTTAGTACCTACCACAAGACCAAGTATTTGCGAAGGTCAGCCGTCAGACAGACTGTGAGACTGTCGGCCTGTCATCCAGGAATGGATGACAGGCAAATGCTAATGGTACCTAGAGAAGTTCACTCTCATGGCTGACTACTCCTGTTCTTTTATTCTAGAGTTTCCATTTCACTCCAGACCACCTTTCTTTCTTTTTTCTCTTCCCTAAGTATTTATTTCCTATTATTGCAGTGACAAATTACTATACATTGCAGTGGGTTACCAGTACAAATCTTGTTATTTTAAAATCCAGGATTCAGAATTCTGAAATAAACGGGCTGCATGCCTTCTGGGGGTTCTCGGGAGAACTGTTTTCCTTTCCAGATGTTAGAGGGGCCCTGCATGGTCCTGGGGTCTTTCTTCACATTATCATGAACTCCAATTGCTGACTAACCTGTCTCCCTTGATAATTGATTCTATGGGCCCACCCTAGGCAATATAGGATAATTTTACTCATCTCACAATCTCTTAAATCATTTCTAAAAAAATCACTTTTCCATAAAAAGTAGCATATTTACAGGTGCCAGAGATTTAGACCTGGGTCTCTCTGCTGGACCTCAGCATTATTCAAACTACCACAGACACAATTGTTTTCAGACTAAAAAATTCACAGACAAAACCTGGACCCAATTTAGCAAGAGTCTTATCTAACTTTCTGAGGGAGTTAAAGAAATTTGTTGTCGTTCAGTGAAAAGCAAGTGCATGTACTTATTTTGGTTGATGAGCCATGAGGCAGAGGCAGGCTAGCACGGAGGTCAAGGGATGAACTCTATACCATCTTGCTTTGACTGAGTCCTGCTCTGGCACTGTTGCTTTCTTTTCCTCTACTTCCTTTCTTATAGGCACCTCTCTGCTGTAACTTTATGAAAGTTACTTCACTTTTTTTGTTCCTAAGCTTTTCCCTCTTCAAAATGAGAATGAAATTAGTTTCACCAGGCTACTAAAAAAATAAAGTATATAATAATCTCATGAGGCTCAGACCAAATTCTGTGTCAAACTTACAGAAAATGGTTTTCAGAGCCTTTTGGATTTTGACTTGCAGGAAAGAAATCTCCAAGGCTAAACTGCTCAACGTCATGGTAAGAATTAAGTGAGTTAATGAATATACAGTGCTTAGAATACCGCCTGGTAGGAAGTAATCACAATGTATGTGTTACCAGTAACAACCATCGCTGACCCTTGAAATAGCATTGGGTGTGAACTGGCAGGTCCATACATAAGATTTTTTCCCCCATTGACAATTTTGCATTCACAGATTCAACTAACCACAGATACGGAGGAACTGAGCAGCCCTGATTTTGGTATCTCAGGGGTATGTGGTCCTGAAACCCCTTCCCCACCCCTCACTCCCAGGATACCAAGAGAAAACTTAGATTTTAGGCTGCTCTGAGGGTTAGCAAACCCAGTCCCTGAGTTGTTCACGGGTTAACTATAGTGTGATTTTCATATAAATAGACTTACTGGGAAACTATAAACAGGAAATTTTAAATTGATGACTAAATATGGCTTAAAAATGGTACCTTAGAGATTACTAGGCATTACTCCTTTAGAGCAATATTCCAGGGTGAATTTCTGAGTAGAAATGTTCTAAACCTTCATGGTTCAGTATGATAGCAATTAGCCGCATCCAATGTAGTTTTGAGCATTTAAAATGTGGTTTGTAGCTATTACACAGCTACAGTAGGGTCCCAATATAGACCATAGAAACCTATATAGACTGATGCAGAAGGATTATGGCATTATTAAAAATAATAAAATTATTAAATAAAATAATAACAATTATTAAATAAGATAATAAAATTCTGCACCCTTGGTATAGAGAGCCCACATGATACCAAAGAATGTTCTCGTTTTTCTTGGCTCAGTGGCTGATCCTCACCAAGGGCATTTTGGTTTCTTCTTTATTCCTCATCGCTCCAGGCCAGTCTCTCTCCTGGGAACCCCACAGACCTGGGCCACATGCTATCCAAAGCCTTCAAAGACTTCCCAAGTCCTTATCTAGAGGAACTGGGTTCCCCCAACCCCCTGCCTTTCCTTTCTCCTACCAAATTCCCACTTGCTTATTGTAAGGCGTCCACCTGATTGGGAGCGAAGTTGACTTGGACACAGACATTCAGACTCTAAGATTCTGCTGCTTTTGCTAGTTTATTCCCTGCTTATTCTTGTGCCCAAAAAGTTTGATGATGTTTTGTTCTTTTGACTGTTCCCTCTTCCTTTGCAGAAGTAGTGCAGGCAGAGAAAGAAGGAGCCCCACGCTGAAGCATTAGGTGTCCAATAATCATTGCTTTCAAGCCAACATGCAAATGCGAGAGCAGCCTGGCTCAGAGCAATCACCCCCTGCCCAGGCTTGGAAACTCTTCCCTGATCTCTCCATGAGAAAACGGAGCCATCGTGCACAGAATTTTTTTTTAAATCTTTCTTTATACATCCAGAAATCTGTAGCTAACAAACTACACATCAAATGAACATTCTAAAATAGTTATAAAACTCCAAGAATAAACTAAGAAAAGTTGCAAACAGAAAAGAACCACCTTTCCTGGAATCTAGCTTCACCACAATCCCACTTGAGCATGGAATTTTTAATGACACAGGTCAACCTTGGAACACATCCAAGGAGCTTGTGTTACTAGAAGGCCTGGAAGAACGTTCCTCCAGCTGAGGCTCACCTCTCATGTGGTCCCTAAGGCATGGACCCAAAATGATTCACATACCGGTTTCTGGGGATAAAGGACATTTCCTCTGTGGGATTACAAATGGAGGGGACAATGGGAATGGTAAATATTGTACTTTTCTCTAAATACTTGCACTTATATCTCCCTTTTCAAAGCAGCGATTTGTGAAGAACCAAAGTTAACCCCAACTATTTCTTGAAGATCTTCTAGGTATAAACACCGTGCCAAGAATGCCCAGTGTACATGCCTACGATGGGGGAAAATGAGAAAAGAACACAAACACCTCTCAGAGAAGGAAGGGAGGAGGGAAAATCCTCCAGGTAAAATAGGACAGAATCAGAGGAAGGGGAGGGGTGATTATTCAGGGCTGGACACTTATGACGGTCTCACGGCTCTGACAAACTCAGTTGGAAACACAGGAGTATTAAAAGCTGGGAGGAAGGGCCATCAGGAGGGCGAAAAGGTGCTTCAGATGAAAGCACTGACAAGCATTTTTCAGGAAGAATTTTTCCAAGACATGGCTGCAAACGGCATCCAGACAGACCACCATAGACCATCTTCACCAATGACAGCTGGGCCTTTGCACAGACATCTGTGGGGGGTCACCTGTACCCATCTCCCAATCTCCCAGACTCTCAAAAATTCACTCCCTCTTCTTGCTCTGTGGTTTGCCCATTAGTTCCAGGGGCAGCACAGGCTAGTACTCCTACCAGAACAATATGGAAATGCGCTCCTCTTGAAGAGATACATTTGACCAATGGGCAAAATTTTGAAAGCGCAAGTAAAATTATAAACTGCGCACAAAGAAAACTTTTCCATAAAGCACACCCTACTTTAACATCTAGTCAGAGTTCACTCTTTAACGGGACGAGGATAAAAGTTTAAACGAGGACTTTTTCTTAGGCAGAATTCATTGGTTGAGTCCATTGCACTGAATGTCTCAATGCTTCCAAAGCAGGCGTGCAGGATGGAGGAGTCATAAATGCACCACAAATGTACCCATAAATATGTGCACTTTAATAGTGGCCAGAGTGGAAACCTTGCTATGCTAGATTATTCAAGCAAAAAAAAAAAAAAAAAAGGAGCCATTCTTTTAGTTAACAAGTTCAATTGGGATCAGATCCAATGCTGTATTTACTAGGACTCGGGGAGATTAATTCCTCCAGGTTCAATCGCTTGGGCACTTTCCTTGAAATTCTGTTGCTAGGTACCAGCCCCATAAAGAGCTGCTATTTTTCTTCTTTGTACTGGCCCGCTCCACGCACAGCAAGGAGCCGGCAAGCCCGAGTGAAGTAAGCACTTGCGGGTGTCCTCCAGCCCGAGTGATGGCTGGCCTGCTTTTCCCCGGGAGTTGCCGGCCCGGGTTCTCCCCTGAGTGGGGGCGGCGAGTGCCCCTCTCCGTGAGGATCGCACGCTTAGGCCACCGCTGCTTGGCGGGGCTGCCGGGCACCCCGATACCAAGCCCGCGTCTCCCGTTCTCCACGCTTCGGGACCGAGTTACAGAGCCGCTGCCTCACCTTTCCTCGTCTGGCCCGCCGCGTCCGAGTCCCCAAGGGCACCGTGCCTCTGGGACGCGCCGGTGGCGAGTGGCGTCGGGCGTCCCTGCTACTGAGTGTCAGCCACCGGGCTGGGATGCAGGGCGCGCGCCACAACCAGGCAAGTGCCGGGGGAAGGCAGAGTCGGGGGCGCCGCGCCCGCCCGGCGCGCGAGCCCGGCCGGGGTCCGCCGGCCCCGCCGCCCGCCTGTCCGCGTGCGCCGCTGCACCCGCTCGGGCCACGCTCGCTCACTCCGCGCCCGCCGCGCTCTGCGCGCTGCCCGGACGGCGGCGCGGGCGGCAGCCAGGGCCCCCGCCCTGGGCTGGGCTTTCCCAGAACTCCGCCCGCCCCGGGTGAGAGGCCGCGAGCGCCGCCGCGGGCCGCGGGGCGCCGGGGAGAGAGGCCTGAGCCGGGCCCGCCCCGGCCGCGGACCGCGCGGGGAAGGCGGAGGCGGGGCGCCCCGGGCAGTCTCTCTCCGGCTCTGGGGGTCGCTGGTGGTGCGACCCCCGAGGCCCCATTCTTGGCCTAGGCCCAGAGGGGGCCTGAAGAGAGTGTTGCGGGGTCGCCGGGCTTGGGCGAGAGCCGGACTTCTGGATCCCTTCAGCTGCGCAAAGTGGAAAAACTTCACACCCACCCCCAAAGGACCATGGGGCTTAACAGATATGGAAACTGAGATTCCTTCGCTTGTGGGGACTAGAAGACTTGTCCAAAAAGGCAGCACCCAGGTCTTGAGTCCCTTTGGTTAGTTTTTCCTTTTAACCAAAAAGCTATTTAGCCCAGGTGCTGGGTTACTGGGGGGCACCCTGCCTGCTGCTAAGAGTAACCTCCATCTCTTTACTGCTGGCTCCAGCACCAGGGCGCTTTCTCTGCTGAAGCAAAGGAGAGGTTCATGGCTTCTGGGGGTGTTGTAAAAGCCACTTGGCAGTCTGAAGAGGCCGGAACTGGAGGCAATTCTATCACCTTTCCCCTTGGCCCCCAATCCTCTTCCCTCTTTTACCCATTTGGCAGGTGACACTTTCCAAAGGTCTTATGATCTTATGATCAATAGGGACCCATTCCTGTGGCCCTCATCCTCTCCCATCTGGCTTCTCCTTGAAGTGGGCAAATATTTGCCCACTGCCAGTCATTCTTTCTCTTCCGCGGATTTTCAGAGACTTCCTACTGCCTACCAAAGTAACTCCCCGTGACTATAGGACCTGCTGAATATGTAACACCCAAAAGTGTGTTCACCGTCCAGCTCTGTACCTGTACTCAGGCTCAACTTCACGGAATGGACCATCACCTTTCTGCTTCCAGCACAGTTTCACCCTTTCTTTCAAGTCCTTCAACGTGACCTCTCCAAGCTGGAGAGATGTTACAGTGGGTAGGGTGTAATGCCTGGCAACCCAGGTTTGAACCCCAGAGCCCCCATATAGTCCCCTGAATCCCACCAGGAGTGACCCCTGAGCACCAAGCCAGGCATAAGCCCTCAACAGTTAGGTGAGCCTCACTTCCCACATTCCCCACTCTCCCACTATCCCACCCTACTCCAAACTCCTGTCCCCCCACCCCCAAAGGGAAGTGATCTCTCTTTTTCAGCTTGTAGCCTCCAGGTCACTAGAGAGGTTGGAGAAAGAATGAAAAGGAGGGCTTGAAAGAACTTTGCATACTATAAGGGGAAAAAAATCCACTAGTTTGCTTCTGAAACTGCTTTTGCTGTTTTCTCATCACTAGGATTTTAATGAAAAGTCAACATTACCTCCTTCCTTTGTGAGTTGATATTGGAAAGTTCTCTGCAGAAGATTCTGAGAAAACTGTTCATTACAGACATTTTGCACTGGAGTAAGAGTGAGTGATCATTCGCTGCGGTCCCTGACACTGCCTTGTTCTGGACAGGTGAGTAGAAGAGTCAGGAAAAGGGCAGCCTCACTGACAGTAAACAGGTAAGTCCCTTGTTTAATATGTGGTTCTGTGTTATGGTCTTATAAGCAGTTCAATGAATCAGCCATCATCAATCACCTGGCACTGCCCAAAGACTTATATTTTCTCTTATTATACGGCACATGATAATTAGATTACTATGAACTGGTAGATGTACAAGTAGTTAACATTGATTGAATCCTCCCAATGAGTCATTACCGTTAGTATCCGAGGCAAGTATCAGGCTGCTGAACAGGAAAGTTTTGAGTGTGATATCTGCGTTGTCCCATCTCGGAAAACGACACCTTCCCTGATTCTTTGCAAGAGCAGGTTCCAGTCCGTGTCCTTCGCTTGCCCCTCGTCCCTCTCTAAATGAGACTGAAGGGAGCCATGTCCCTGAGACTGCCTCACCGCATTGGAATGTCTGAGCTAACAGTGCTTCCAGAGGGTTCGTTGCTCCTCTGAACAGCACTGCCCAGACTTTCTGGAGATTTTAATTCACTCCCCCAACCTTGCCAACAGTTGCACACAAGGTGCCTTTTTACACCCTGCTCACTGTTCAGTGAAACACACAGTCCATCTCTCAGGGAAACAATGGCGCCATTCAAGACTTTTTTCAGAAGTGCAGCATATAACCTCCATGCTGTGTGTTGCTGCCAGCCATTATCTGGAGGGAGAAAGACCGTCAGATAAAATGTTGCAAATTAGGGGGAACACTAAACAATTTCCATGGAAAAAATCAGCATTCATAAGCTAAGTTTTGCATCTTTGTGTACAAGGCCATTACACATAATAATAACAATAAAAATAATGATTTAAAAATTAAGTAAGAAGGACCTAAGACATAATGCTGTGGACACTTTATTTAAACATAGGGCTTCTGTGTTTCAGATTTTAAAAGCTGACATCCTTTCGTAACTGGAGATTTTCCACTATGTATGTTCTGCATTTGATGAAACTTGATTTAAGTAAGTGATAAATATTAGGACAAGGAAACTTCAGTTGTTAAAGACATTGGAAAAATGAATTTTTTCTCCCTACTTTCTTTCCTATACTGTAATTGTTCAGATGGAGGAGGGTCCTTGACTCCATAGGCAGCAGCTGACAAGAGGTCCTTCACCCCCTACTGTACTTATTACAGGAAAAACGATTGGTTCTTCGCCACTCTCAATAGGCCAGCCATTAGTTAACCCATTTGTTTACAAACCTGAAAGATGGGAACAGAGTAGTAGGCACAAGTATCATTAACACAAGTTTTGATCTTTGTTCAATATAAGCTAATTGTCAAGCAGATGCATTTGCTAAAGGCATCTGGGTAGCCTTGAAAGCCAAAAAAGAGCTGAAGGAACAAGCTACCCCTTAGTTTATGAGTTGCCACTTCCTCTCATTTCAAGGAGCTGCATCAGATTGTACTGAGTTTGCAGCTGTCTGGAAGTAGGCACGTGTGTTCATCAATGGGAAGTGTCAGAAACAAGCTTTCCAGAGTTATCTCATTTGGTAGGTTAGATTTTAAGGCTGTTTGAGTTTGGAGTAACAACCAGTATGTTTAAGCAGTGGTAGCACTTCTGTGAGGTGGCTAGGAGTGAGGGTGGGAGAGATTTGGTGGGGCCATGAGTGAACCTCAGGAAGATCTTCTATCCAGCTGAGATCTCAGCTGATAGCAGCAGCTCCACCAGGATCCCAAGGTCTCCTTCCACCTTCACCCCCATTTCTGTGTCAAACTCAGTCCTCAGGATCTGTTACCATGGGTGATTTGATATTCCTTTACTATGTATTTTTATATTCCACATATTAAAGACATCACTCTGTAGTTGTCCTGACTAATTTCACTCACCATGACACCTTTTGGTTCCATCTATATAGTGGTGAATTGTATGATTTCAACCTTTTTTTTTTTGGCAATGGAGGTGGTAAGGGTGCCATACCCCACAATATTCAGGTCTCTGTGCTCAGAGATCACACCTGATAGTGCGTGGGAGACAATATCCAATGCTGTAGGGATTGAACCCACATTGGCTACATGCAGCCTTAAACTCTGTATTTTTTCTAGTACATTTCATCTTTTCTTATAGCTGAGTAATTGCAGTTTTAAGTAAAATGATCATGAGACTTCAATGAGAAATTACATTTGAGAAGACTTGAAAGAAGTGAGGCTAAATGCTGGTATTTCCCTCTGCTGCCCATCAGTTTTTTCTGTTTTTTTCATCAAATTAAAAAACTGCACCTCTCTCTCTGTTTTTAGGTGTGTCCACAATTTTCGACTCTCTTCTGAATCTCTTATCTTTCTGGTCATGGTTAAACCTCAGCAAATGGTATTTTTTTGCAAGTATGCACCATCCCAGTAGTGTCCTCAAGTGCCTGCCTTGGATTTCTCTTCACCCTTACAATGATCTGAGGTTGGCAGGATCCAGGCCCGCTGAAGGATGGAGAGAAACTCTTTGAGATGTAGAACAACTTTTGTAATTACATATCTCACGGTGGTATCATAAAATATTAATTTAAATTTTTAAAAAAAAAGTAGAACAGTTGAAACAGTCTCCAACCACTCACTTAAGGACTGTCATAAAATGGGAAGTTGAGAGACATTCACCCCACTACAGATGGGAGAAATAACATATTGCTACTTTGATAGGACTGACCCCAATGAGAGAGAAAAATGGATAATGCAGGAGAAAGAGGGTGATTTTCTGTAAAAATGTTGTTGAGTAAATTGAGAGGAAGTAGGGCCTAGTGAGTAGTGGAAGGCTGAACCTGGGACAGGAGCGCAGAGTTCACTTAAACAAGAGGCGCTCCAAATCCTACCACAGCATATTTCTGGTCCCACATACTTTGGCAGAACTTTGTCACTGATGCCAAGGTGGGTTGGTGGAGGAGCGCTGATTCCCACCTCCTGAATGTGGAGCACCTCAGAGACTGGGGGTGAAGAGATGGAGAATTTTCCTTTTTGGGTCATACCCAGCAATGCTCAGGGGTTATTCCTGGCTCAGGGATGACTCCTGGCGTTGCTTGGGGACTATATGAGATGCTGGGGATTGAACCGGGTTGGCCATGTCGTAAGGCAAACATCCTACCGGCTTGTGATATTGCTCCAGTCCTAATAGATGTTGTTTTGCAAGAATGACAATGGCATGAAGTGGAGGCGATTCTGCTCAGTTATCTCTCTGTGGAACTCTGATCCTTGCAATATCGATTCTATATTGAGAAAAGGCTCAGGCCATATTGAGAGGCCATTTGCTTTATTGCTACTGTGACCCCAGCTATAGCCCCGACGACTGCCAGCATTGACCCTGGACATGCTATTAGCAAGTAGATCAAACAAGCATGACTCATAAGTCTTGCCCAGATTGCAAGAGTGTGAGTGAAATAAATGGTTTTAGTCTTTGGAAGTCACACACATGCGCCGGGACACTTTATTTTATAACTTTGGTAACAACAGCAGTAGGTATGGATTGGTAAGAGCTTGTGAAAGTTTTCTTCTGTTCGCTTTTTTTTCAGTGAACTAGTAAAGGCTGAGTCAGGTAAGATCAAAGTTAGTGTAGGAGGCACAAAGAGCTTGTAATAGAGGGACTGAAACATTCATTTAGGAAAGTGGGAGGGCAAGTAATAGAAACACACAGTGCCAACCACTAGATGTTCACTTCTCATCATTGTGAAGTAAGCCTAGTTCTTATGATTGTATGTTTCTTCAGAAAAATTAGTTTTGTGTGTACATAAGAGGAAAAAATGGGAGAATTAGATTTAACTAGTGTTGCTAGCAGAGAAAAAAAAGGACAAAAGAATTGTCACAATATGGTTTGTGCCTGTGAGTTGTTTATAACAATTCTCTTGGTCTAATTTTATTTAATTTTGTATAGATATTTGCTAATATGAGAAAAAGTCAAGGAAAAATCTCTAAGGTACTCTACAAATTTTACATTCTGTACATAGGGAATGTATCTTCTCTTCAAAACTTTGGAAAATTGCAAAATGGGTCAAGAAATTCTAAAAAAAAATTTCAGGGAAATAGTCCAGCTCACTGTCTAACTAAAATATAAGGAAACAAAATGGCTGTTGAATATTTTAACCAAAAAGCACCTACCACTCAGCAATTGAAAAATAATCTCTTAGATTTACCTTCTCTTCCAAGCCTGTATCTGCTATTGAACAAATATCTCTTCTTTCTGCTTTTTTCACATTGTAGAAGCCCCTCTTCTCCCCGTCTACCCTGAACATGTATTCCTCCCTTTATCTGCCCCACATCATTCTAAGTAAATTTCATCCAATAAGAAATATCTTGCTTCACAAACAACAACAACAACAACAACAACAAAACCCTTAAATAATTATTAGGTCACCAAAAAAATCTGAAGAGTGGCTATTTTTTTAACATACTATAAATAAGATTATAACATCTACATTATGTGATGTGAATAAAGCAGTATTTAGAGGCAAATACGTGACTTTATTCATTATTATTGACAAACAAAAAAATGTGTGAGCTAATAATTGAAGTTAAGATAAAAAACACAAAGATAATTTTAAGTAAAATGATAAAAGATGAAAGCATGAATGCCTTAAACAACTAGAAGGTAAATCCAGAAGTTGGTCTTTTGAAAAATATATAATTTTTTGTGTGTGCTAGTACGTGGGAGGGACATTTTTAAAAGTACCCTCTGGAAAATTTTCTCAGGAATATAAAAATAATTCTAAAAGAGGAAAAGAATACTATAACTATGTATGTGTATATCACCTTTAATTGTAAAAAAATACTATGATAAAGTCTGAGTTAATAAATTTTTTATTAATATTTTATTATACCACAGTGAGATATACAATTACAAAATTATTCATGTTTGGGGTTTCGGTCACACAGTGTTCCAGCACCTATCCCTCCACCATTGCCCATTTCCCACCACCAATGTCCCCGATTCCCTCCCCCTCCCCTAGCCTGTCTCTATGGTAGGTTCTTTATCTCTTCTCTCTCTCTCTCTCTCTCTCTCTCTCTCTCTCTCCTCCTCTCTCTCTTTCTCTTCCTTCTCTTACATATTTTGGATTATAATACATACACTTAGAGGTTATGTGTATCTTTTTGCCTGCATTTAATGCTGAGTTAATAAATTTTTAAACATCTGGATGAAATAGCATTCTAAGAAATTTTGCTAACAGGATTCATCAGGATCAGAGAACCCTGATTATATCCCTGCACACATGACTTCCTGAGCATCACCAGGTGCAGTTCTTGCAGGATGCTGAGCATCACTGGGCAGGACCCTAGAAGTCAGTGAGCAATACCCTGGTGGTCCTGGTAATCCCTCAAGTGACATGGCCTGCCCAAGGTGCACTGATTTCTTAGGTCTGCATTGAACTGCTCACCCTGTTGGATGAGAATCACCAGGAGTTATCACTGGATCCCCTGAACCCTGCTTGAGAGACTAAATAATAATAACAAGAATAAATATAGCTCTATATCAATATAATAATACTATGAAATATAAAAATTAAATTGTATAAATATATAGTAATATAATAATAAATCTATACCAATATATAGGTAAATAATTTCTATTTGAAAATAGAAAAAGGTTTTGTTTTTAGGAACATTATTTCTGGGTTTGGGAAATTTCTTAGAAATTTTGTTTTCCAGAATTATTAGTCATAAAGGGCATTTACTGAATCTTCTTGGCCACTTCAGCAATGGCAGGATAACCGCATCATCGGTCTGCCTTACCTTGTCAGATAAGATTCAGAAGTAAAAAGTCTGCAGGCTCTATACAGATACAGTTTGCTAATGAAAATGACAGCACAGACCTTTAGTTTTCGGGAATCGGTGAAGCTAGATTCTTGGTGCAATTCTTTGCTACTGGTAGCAGGTGGGGTTCCAGAAAAGTTGAGTTCCTGCCAAGAGGGCTAAATTATAGCTCCAGTGCCTGAAGTTTGGTTTGGAGTATTTTTTCTCGGGAGCCTAGATATAAGGCTGATATTTGTGCTTCTCAACAACTCCATGGGTTACTCAAATTCCTTATGGTTAATAGCTTTCTTGGCTACATTATTGTCTGTTACTTGCAACTGAGATACCTGACTGACTCACCTAGCGGTGATAAATAGAAATAGTTCATTACTTGATTCAATATTTACTGTGTGACTTTTAGGAAAATAGTATCAACCAGGAAGGACTGAAATAATCCCAGTCTGCATAAAGATCATAATTTAATAGAGTATCAAAACATCCTCACCAAAATAAGAATACTAGCATGGTGTTTTCAAGGTATTTTATTTCACTACTAGTTCATCAACACAAAGGGACTGTATAGTCAAATAAGTTTGAAAAAAGTTGGTTGTTTGCAGCACACATGGACATATTTAAGCCAATGGAAGTCTTAGTGTAAATAATTATTTTTCTTTATTTACCCAAAAGGCCTCTGTTTATAAAACATTGCACTAAAATATTGCTGTGAAATGCTGCCTATTAACCACATAATTTTACCATTTTTCCAAACTTTTAATTGCTATAAACTAACTACTTAGAAAATATTTTCCAAAGTAAAGAATGTGAAATAATATTATCTTATGACTCTAGACATAAAAATCTTACATATAATGTAATCAAATTCTATAGCATATTACAGAATTTTACAGAAATTATCAGAAAAATTATAGAAATTACAAAAATTACAGATTATCTGTTCTGATGAATGAGTACTCATTATATTTATTAAATATATTCATATTATTTAAGGATACTTGTATATTAAGTAACCTAATTTTACAAAATTTAGATCAATAAATCAAAGAAATAAAATTATCTCAACAAATAACCAAAGACATTTCTTAAAATTACAAACCACTTTCTCCCTGATTTAAATGATGTTTTAAAAAAACAAATTAGTATGCTAACTCTAGAGTTTGAGGATTTAAGATGTACCTTGAATATAGGTGGAATCTAGAGGTGGTTTGGGGTATGAAAAGCACAAGTCAGAGTATAAAAACAAAAGGAGCAGAAGGAGGAACTGAAACTGCAGCAGGGTGGGGGGTGGTCGAGTACTGGAGAGATAAGTAATAACAACTATCATGTGCCATGAATGGTGTGAGGCTTCTTTCTTTAAGTAGTCTTAACATTTAGTTTTAATTTACAGATTAAAAAATGCATGCATTATGGGCCGGAGCGATAGCCCAGCGGGTAGGGCGTTTGCCTTGCACGCGGCCGGCCTGTGCCAGCCTGGGTTCGATCTCCGGCATCCCATATGGTCCCCTGAGCACCGCCAGGAGTTATTCCTGAGTGCAGAGCCAGGAGAAACCCCTGAGCATTGCCGGGTGTGACCCAAAAAGCAAAAATAAATAAATAAATAATAAATAAAATAAAAAATGCATGCATTTTAAGTGTATAGTTCCATTTTGGGGTACATATTTGCCTAGATAGTCATCATCACAAACAATATATATCGTTCCATCACTTATCTATCATGTATGTCACACACATACATACATATGCACACGTATATTCTATCACTCATAAAAGTTCATTCTTGTTCTTTGGTAGTCAGTCACTTACTTCTTCAGCACAATCAATCAAATCACTTACCTAGTCTCTAACTTCCTGATTGGACTTGGACTGGAGGGATAGTACAAAGGTTAAGGCTGTTGTTTTGCATGTTCAAATACTTGTTTGGTCCCTGGCACCACATATGGTCCCCTGAGAGCTGCAAAAGTGATCCTTGTGTGCAGAAGTGATCTTTCTGCACTTGTGATCCTGAGTGAAGAATCCAAAAGTATGTCATATTTTATGTTTGGCAACTTTGTCTCAGGAAACTTGAAATTCATTCAGGTTGTTTGTTGTTCCTTTGTATAACTGAATAGAATTCCATTGTGAGGCCTGAGAAATGGTACAGAGGTTAAAGTATTTCCCTACACATGGTTCAGTCCTGGACATTGTAGTCTCCGCTGGGCAGCCATCAGGTGTGGCTCACCCCCAAAATGAATTCCACTGTGAGATTATGTAACAGTTTATTTATTCTTCTACCAATAATAGACATTTTGGTTGTTTACAGTCCTGAATTATTATAAAGTTTCTCCTTTTAAAAATAATAGATATCTATAAAAATATTAGAGTATCTTCCATAAATAAAAGCTATCATACAAATCACGATCTACTTACAATAAAAGAATAGTCTGGATGTTCTATTCAACATAGAAAATATAAAACAAAAGTAGAACTATTCCTTCTGAAAAAAGATGAGATTAAAATTATGACTGCTTGATATGAATCTATAAGGTACAGTGAAGAAAACATAGGAAAAAAGTTCTACAACATCAAAACTAAAAGTATCTTTAAAGACAACACACCACTGACCAAGCAAATGGAAGCAAAGATAAACAAATGGGATTATATAAAACTGAAAAGCTTCTGCACCTCAAAAGAAATAGTGACCAAGATACAAAGACAATCCACAGAGTGGGTAAAATATTCACCCAATACCCATCTGACAAGGGGTTAATATCCAGGGAAATATCAGGCACTGGTAGCACATCACAAGAAAAAAACAGCCAACCCCATCAAAAAATGGGTAGAAGAAATAAACAGAAGCTTCCAAAAAGGAAGAAATTCGAATGGTCAAAAGCATATGAAAAAGTGCTCTTCATCATTAATCATCAGGGAGATGCAAATCAAAACAACAATGAGGTGCCATCTCACACCACAGAGACTGGCACACATCCAAAACAGCATGAACAACCGGTGCTGGTGTGGATGTGGGGAAAAAGGGACCCTCATCCACCGCTGGTGGGAGTGCCGATTGGTCCAGCCCTTTTGGAAAACAATATGGGCATTCCTCTGAAAACTAGATATTGAGCTCCCATTAGATCCAGCAATTGCACTCCTGGGAATATATACTAGAGACTGAAAAACACATAGCAGAGACACTATCTGTACTTTTCATCACTGCACTATTAACAATAGTTAGAATCTGGAAACTACCTAAGTGCCCGTGAACAGAGGACTGGCTAAAGAAACTGTGGTACATCTACATGATGGAACACTATGCAGCTGTCAGAAAAGACGAAATTGTGAAATTTACCTGCAAATGGATGGACCTGGAGACTATCATGCTGAGTGAAATTAGTCAGAAGGAAAAGACAGGTATAGAATGACTGCATTCATTATCACGGTATCACTGTCTTCCGTTCATTATTGATTTGCTCGAGCGGGCACCAGTAACATCCCCATATGTCCTGTCTCATGCAAGTAGAGCCTAAGGGCACCTGCTCGCTCCAGGAACATAAAGAGCCTCAAACCATTCCATCAGGTCATGGGAATGAGGTCTATAATTGTTACTGGTATTTGGCATAACAAATACAATGCGGGTAGCTTGTCAGGCTCTGCCGTGGGGGTAGCATATTCTTGTATGCTGCATTCATTAATGGGATATAAATATATACCAGTGTTTTACTGAGTGTGGGCAATGGTAATGTCAGACTAGAACTCACCATTGAATATACACAAAGAGACTTACATGATAAACTCTAAATTTCTACAGGGCTAGCCGCAAAGCATAAAAAAGAAGGGAGAGAGATACAGAGACAGAGAGAGAAAGACAGAGAGAGAAAGAGAGGGAAAGGGGGGTACCTGCTACTGAGGCAGCCTGGGGGTGGGCAGGAGGGGTGTGGGTATACTGGTGGTGGTGATGGGGCACTGGTGGAGGGATGGATGCTGGAATACTGTATTACCAAGAACCAATTATGAACACCTTTGTAACTGTATGTTTCACTGCGGTATAATAAATTAAAAAATTTTAAAAATTATGACTGCTTATAGAAAAATATGCTTCTGTACTTGTATTATTCAAGATAATAAGCTGCAAAATAATCTCTCAGAGATATGTGTGATGATTTCATTCATTATAGCAATGGAAACATTAAAAAATGGAAATTAATAATAATTGTGTGATATATATACTGCAGTATGTATATATATCACATTATCTTTCCATCACACATGTCCGGAGCTCTCAGCCCAGCCGTGAGGCAGTCGGGGCTGTGGGTTCCAGCCTTGGCCCACCACCCGGCGACCTCACAACAAGCCACGACCCCCACCCACTCCAGGGCGCCGCCATTTTCACATTGCTTCCCTCTCAGGACCCACCCAGCCGACCAGCCCATCACAGCCGATCTCGCACCCCCCTGGAGCAGTTTCTTCCTCAATCCGCCCAGCTGCGTCCTGCTCTCCCTGTGCCCCTGAGGCAGTCGGGAGGCAGGGGTCCGCCTTGGCCCACCACCCGGCAGAACCTCACACAAGCCAGACGACCCCACCCCCCTGGGCGCCGCCATTTTCCAATTGACTTCCCTCACACCCACCCAGCCGCCAGCCCATACAGCCCGATCATCGACACCCACCCTGGAGCAGTTTCTTCCTCAATCCGCCAGTCTGTCAACTGGGCAGAGCGGTTCCTCTCTCCCCAGCCGTTCATGGCGTCGGAGGCATGGTGGGTTCCAGCCTGCCCACCCCGGCAGAACCTCACAACAAGCCAGACGACCCCCCCACCCACTCCAGCGCCGCCATTTTCCACATTGCTTCCCTCACAACCCCACCCAGCCCACCAGCCCATCTGTTCATCAATAAAGCTTTTGAGGGAGAGGCCCCAAGCATAGCAAGCTCTAGTGTTGTATTTGATATGAAATGCAGTAACAATTATATTAGATCATTCTCACCTAATATAATGGTTTGAGTTCTTTATGTTCCTGTACCAAGCCGTGCCCTTGGCTCTACAGCATGTGACAGGACATATTGAGATATTACTGGTGCCCGCCTAGCAAATAGATGATTAACGGGAAGATCGTGATCGTGATCGTGATCGTGATATATACATGTTATATACATGTATTCATATGTGTACACCATTGTTTTGGAGAAATAAGAGTTTGAATAAATAGGGAGACGTAAACTATCTCTTAATTGGAGACTTAAAGATTAAAAAATTCCAATTTCCAGTAAGTTCATTTTTAACAGTCAAATCCTAAATTATTAGGTAGAAATATTAGGAACTTTCTGGAAAATGCCAACAATTGATGAAACAAAAGTGATGCATGCACTGAATTGTATTATAATTGTCTACCTTCTTATCTTTAAATATTTCCAGAATGTCACAAAATGCTTAAATGATTAGCCAAAAGAACATGGTAAGAGAAAGGTGATAGGTGGGAGCAAAAGTAGAATTTTATTGTTTGGATTGGGGGCTACGCCTGAAGGGCTCGCTCTTGACGCTATGCTCAGGGATCACTCCTAGCCGCCTGAGGAACCATACGGGTGTTGGCACTCAAACCCACACCAGCTGTGTGCAGGCCTTGCCCTACCTGCTGAATTATGTCCCTGGCCCCCAGAGTAACACCCTAGTACCAGCAGTAATGACCACGTAGTAGTAGGAATGTCCAGTACAGAAGTTTCAGCAGCCTGACCTAAAGTGACATGACCTAAACCTGACCTAAACTGACTGTTCTGTCATGACAGTTTGACTTTGTTTTGCCTCACTTGGCTTCTGAACGTGGTTGACCACCCTCTCCAGTGATTCTGATACACACCTTTCTTTTCTGTATATCCTATGTAGGGTTGTTTTGGCAGCCAAGAAACATGAATGGAAGAGTTTAGGAAAAAGACATTCTAAATAAAGCATAGGATAAAGAAAAGAATCTTAAAGATACTTATGAAATAACTAGAACCAAATAGCAATATAAGCAACAACAAATTACATGTCAAAACTTGTGACTATAATTAAAACAATACTTAAAGAAAAAATTATAACTTTGGCCAGCATCTAGAAGGAGGGTATATGTAATACTTATAAAGTCTGGCCAAGGTGCTGGAGTACAGCAGGTAGAGCATTTGCCTTGCACAAGACCGACCCAGTTCAATCCTGAGGACCACCAGGAGTAATTCCTGAGTGCAGAGCCAGAAGTAACCCCTCAGCATCACCCAGCTTGCCCTGCCACCTTAAAAAAGGTGGTCCAAGAATCTAGATGGAGAATATGAAGACCCAAAAGAAAATAATTGACAGCAAAGAAATTATTCAAATAGAAAACTAAAAAAAGTTTAATTTTTAAGACCAACAAGCTAGGTAAACTTCTAGCAAGAATAATTAAGATTAAAAAAGACAAATATCAAACATAGGACTTATAATTAAATATTTATTGTAAGGTAATAATATCAGATAAAATTCTAAAGTTTAAAATGAACTCATTTGATCCTCCTGTTAACATGAAAGTGGATTTTCCTGTGCTGGTGGATTCTTGAGAATTGTAGGAAAGATTTGCATACAAAACTCAGAATATTGAAAGTTTATTGTTCAGGTGATTCCAGGTCTCTCCCCAAATGTCTAGGCCTTGCTGTTACCCATGAACGAATTCCTGGTCCTGTTCCTAATGTTGCCGGGTCCAGTGTATGACTTTCCTGTCCACGCTGCTCTCTCTGTCCTGAGTATGCTTTCTCAGCCTTGGGCACATGGTCAAGGTCTCTGAGCTTGATACCTGCGCTGGGCCTCCCAGTGGTCCCTGTTGGCCTCTCCTGGCTTTCCTTAGTCTCCAGCCACAACTCTGTTCACGTGGATGAGGCTCCTGTGTTCAGTACCTTGCCATTACTTGGGCATCCATGGCCTGCCTGAATCTTGAGCTATCCTGGGTCTCCTAACCCTGCTCATAACTTGGGCCTCGGAGCCCAATCTGTCCTGCCCCTTGCCTAACCTTGTGAGGCCTATCTGCATTGGGTCCTGTACCTGGGCATGCCACCCTACCTGATCCAGGGAGGGAGAGAGAGAACTGGCATGGGAGCCTGCGGGACCAGTCAGAGGGGCGGGGAGAGGGGCGGGGCTGCAGGTGCCTTTTATTTGCTGCCAAATCCCACCCCCCAGGTGTCCCCTTCTACATTCTGATTGGCTACCTATTTCATGGGTGTGATTGCTGCCTGCGACCTGGCACTTTCCACCTTAGCTCTTGCTGTATCACTCTCAAATCTATTAAACAAATGCTATCAAATAGCTGCACAAAGTGAACTGAAGGAGCTATGATAAAGATGACAATTCTATCAAAATTTTCAAGCCACAAATTTTGAAAAGACAATTTCATTTTTTAAGTTTTTTCCTTCCTTTTAAAGACAAATTTAGTTACTAGCTATCACAAGCAGTGTGAGTCCTTCAACTGTCTGTCAGGTTGTCTTGGCTCCTTGCATTTTGATATGAATTGTACTATTGTAGTGTCTATGTCAGCTGGATTTTGACAGGGATCATGTCCAATCTACACATCTACTTGAATTTGTTTGTATTCAAGTTCAATATCAAGGAACATGGAGAAAAGTTCAAAATGTTTCTTCTTCACTCTTCAGTGACCCTTTCCCTGGCATAAGCACTAAACCGTTCTCCCAAGTCTATTAATAGAATAGACTGTGAATACACAGTCAATCATTTATTTGTACTTTCTTATAAAAATATATTAAACGCCTGCCATGTTATATGCACCTTTTCTCTTGCTGGTGTCTTTCGGGGATTTTCTGATGAAAGTGCACAGCGTGCTATCTCGTTTACTGACAGCTACACTCCAGTATGTAGCATCCTGTTGTTCACATATCCAGGCCACCATGAATGAAAATCTAAGTTGTTGCCATCCTTTTGCTATTATAGAAAAAATTCAATGAATTTACATATTTATCCATGTGTAAGAAATATATCTGTAGGTCAACTGTTAGAAGTCTAAAGGTTGAGTTTCAAAATTTTTTTTCAATAGGTACCATATGTTTTAAAATATGGAAATAAAATTGGATTTTTTTACCTTTTAAAAAAAATTTATTATATCACTGTACAATATACAATTACAGAGCTATTCATGATTGGTTTCAATCACACAGAGTTTCACCAAATTTTAAGTTTAAAATCTATTGCCAGGCTGACCATAATGGTGGATGTTACAATAATTTATATTTCAAATAGCACTGACTTTTTCCACTGAATCCAACAAAGAACTTTTCAAACTTCTTGAGGCACTTGTGGCCTGGGATCTTTTATTTCCCTTCAGGGTGTCATTTTCTTTGGAATTTTGCCTCATTTATGGGTTGTTCACAGCCTTAGGTGCCTTCCTTGGGAGACTGTCATACCTGTTTAACCATCAATGTCTTTGGCAGCATTTGTGCAGTATTTCAGAGAGGTCTGAAGTTCTTCTTAATTTATTTCTTTGTCTTAAATTACTGGGAGCCTAAGGGATTGCTATGATTAGAGCCAAAATAACTCTGGGAGAGTAGTACTAAAAGAAGAGGTGATAATCCTATTAAATATAAAAACTTTAGGGTGCTCCATTTTGATACTCCTCTCCCTGTGGGATGCCTTTTTTCCCTTTTGTCTTCAATGAATGCCTTACTTCAACCACTGCAAGGCACTTTTCCTTTATTTTTTGAGGGATGGGAAGGGGTGCTTTTAGACTACACATGGCAGTGTTCTGAGGCTACACCTATCTGCTCAGGGGCTATCTTGTCTTCCTCTACCTTTTCAAATAAACATTGTTTCCTGCCAATTCTTGCCTTATCTGTCAAGTATGCAGATCTACACCCCCAAGGTGCCAAGCAGATATCCTGAGACCAGACAGAACTGAAAAAGGACCACAGGCATTTGTTATTAAAGTGGGCCCCTCACATAGTATTTAGGTGACCTTTGCAATCATCCTTCTTTTAACCAGGAGAATTTCGAACAGACCATTGTTCCGTAAGTGAGCTAATTGCTATATATTTGTAACATCACTTACCAGTAATCTGATAATGCCACAGGAGCTGGGCATTGATAATAAGTTTAGCTATACCTATTGTTCTCCTTTTTTATCTTAGAAAAATCAATAAATTAATCTTTGAGTTATGGCTGAAGCAAATTCTCAGGCTATAGCCTCAATCTGTGAGCTGTTTCAAAGCTTCACAGATAAAAAGGTATTTCAAAAGACATTGTTCTATATATGGATCACTACAGGATGATCAGTAATAAGTTTTAAAGGAACTGTTCAAATTTACCACATTGTTCTAATTCAAAAGGCAAACAAATCTACATTTAAAATATGATAATACATATACCCCTAATTGAATAGCCGTTTTTGACTATTTAATTAGATATTTTAAAATATACTCACACCTAAAAAGGTGACAAGTGCAAAAATGACTTTTCATAAAAAGTGACATATGGTTTTTATCATGAAATATAACTACTGCTTATATTATTATTGTTGTTGTATAGTCTGTAATATATTGTTAATGTAGTCTTCTTTGCTTAATCAGGGGCATTTTGGAACCAATGCTTTAAATACCTTTCTCTATGACTCAATCCAAGAATAAAGCAAAGTAAGCACCATCTACTGTGAGTGAAGTGGCCAGAAACAAGCACAAGTTATAAAAATAACTGCTTATTGAGAGCTCCAAGATAGAACCACTGAGTCATATTCTTTGGACAGTTACTGGACAATTAGTGGGGAGATTTGTGACCTTACTCTTATTTTATTTAATTTCTATTTTTTATATTTTATTATAACACCGTGAGATATACAATTACAAAGAAGTTCATGTTCGGGTTTTGGTCTTACAGTGTTGCAGCACCCATCCCTACACCAGTGCCCATTTCCTACCACCAATGACCCCAATCTCCCTCCCCCTCCCCTAGTCTGCCACTATGGAAGGTTCTTGATTTTTCGCTTTTTTCTCTCTCTCTCTCTCTCTCTCTCTCTCTCTCTTTCTCTTTTCCTTCTCTTACACACTTGGATTACAATACATACATATAGAGGCTATCATATGTATCTTTTTGCCTGTATTCAATGCTCAGTTATAGGCTGGTATTATCACTTTCGACAATTATTAGCACACTTTCCCCTTCTCTGTCTTACCTAACCTCTTACTCCCACACATTTGTGGTAGATTCCACCTTTGACAAGACCTCATGATCCATGTTTTTGACTGACTTTGGATATTGGTTTTATATATCATGCAAATAAATTCAGTCATTCTATATCTGTCTTTTTCCTTCTGGCTAATTTCACTCAACATTATCCTCTCCATGTCCTTCCACTTATAGGCAAATTTCATAACTTCATTTTTACTAACAGCTGCATAGTATTCTGTCGGGGAGCGCCCGCGGGGTCCCCCGACAGTGTCAGGACAGAATTTCTCTTCTACCTCCAAGGACACTGGGAGAACAGATGAAAACTCACGAGTCCGGTGCAGTTCCAAAAATGGCTTTTAATAATACAAAAGCTCTTCCACAGCACTCCAATATAATGAACAAACTTTAGCTCTGGTCCTAACTTAGACCATACAAAAGAGCCTAAGTCTTCCCCACCAAAGAGAGAGGATCTCACCGAGCTGAGTCCTACCCAGAAGATGGAGCAAAAGGCCAAAGAGCAAAAAGCCAAAAGCCAAAAGCCACAAGGCTGAGGGGCCAAAAGCCGAAAGCTAAAAGGCCCAAAAAGGCAAAAAGCGTGAAGGGGCCTCAAATCAGCCCCCTTATATACACCAAAGTAATCCAACCGGGAGGGGCATGTCAGCAAAGAACTCTAAACAGCGTGTAGTAGTGCCACACCCTATTGCAGGTATAAACAAAGGTTATGCCAAGGTCTAATCCTTTCTACCAGGATTATCTCTTATGTAAAACACTGGAGAGAGGGGCTGGTATAAAGTAATACATCTTAACTTCATGAGCTTCATGTAATCTAGATGGTACCCACAAGGTCCTTATTATTATCTGCACCAGGGTGATTCTGAGTATCTTGTTCTCGTGTACTGAAAGGGTCACACTTCGCCTGCTTAGAGCAAACTAGTATGATCCTTCCTATAGTCTTCTTATAGTCTCAGCGTAGCCAGGGTGGTAGTCTCCTGGTAAATTCTAACTGTCCCACGCTGGGTGCAGTGGGTATAAAAGAGGAGCTGTGCCCAATCTAGAAAACATAGAAGTCTTAGTAGATGTACAAGTCAGAAGTTATTCAATCAAGGTGACTTCTGTAACTGCCACACCCTCTAGCAGTGTTTACATAGAGAGAGGTCTAATTAGAATGAACCTTGACTTAAATAGATTAAGCTGGAAGTGGGCAAAACAACAAAAATCCCAGAATAGCTAAACCTGTCCTCCAAAGTATTCCATTGTGTAGGTGTAACCAAAGTTTCCTTATCCAGTCATCAGTTCTCGGGCACTCTGGTTGTTTCCAGATTTTGGGTATTGTGAATAGTGCTGCTAAGAAAATTAAATTGCAGATGGTGTTTCTGTTGTGTTTTTTTGCCTCCCAGGGTATATTCCCAGAAGTGGGATGGCTGGGTCGAAGGGAACTCAATATCTAATCTTTGGAGAAATGTCCATATTGTTTTCCAAAAAGGCTGTACCAGTCAACATTCCCACCAACAGTGGATGAGAGTCCCTTTTCCCCGCATCCACACCAGCATTTGTTGTCTTTGCTCTTTGGATATGTGCCAGTCTCTGTGTTGTGAGATGATATCTCACTGTTGTTTTGATTTGCATCTCTCTGATGATTAGTGATGATGAACATTTTTTCATATGCCTTTTGGCCATTCGGATGTCTTCCTTGTCAAAGTTTCTGTTCATCTCTTCTCCCTATTTTTTGATGGGGTTGGCTATTTTATTCTTGTTAAGTTCTACCAGTGCCTGATATATCCTGGATATCAACCCCTTATCAGATGGGTACTGGGTGAATATTCTTTCCTATTCTGTGGACTGTCTTTTGTATCTTGGTCACTGTTTCTTTAGAGGTGAAGAAGATTTTTAGTGTCATGTAGTCCCATATGTTTATCTTTGCTTCTACTTGCTTTGTTAGTGGTGTTTCATCTTTGAAGATGCCTTCAGCTTCAAAGGAGGGGTTTTTCCTATATTTTCTTCAACATGCTTTATGGATTCAGGTCTGATATTAAGATGATTAATCCATTTTGATCTGATCTTTGTGCATGGTGTTAGACAGAGGTCCAAATTCATATTTTTTTACATGTAGCTGCCAAGATTTCCCAGCACCACTTGTTGAAGAGGCTTTCCTTGCTCCATTTCATACTTTTGCTCCTTTATCAAAGATTAAATGATCATGTGTTTGAGGATGGGTGACTGGATTCTCAACTCTATTCCATAGGTCCAGAGGTCTGTGTTTATTCCAATACCATGCTGTTTTAATTAGTACTGCTTTGTAATATAGTTTGAAGTTGGGAAAGGTGATGCCTCCTATCTTCTTTTTCCCAAGATTTGCGTTAGCTATCTGTGGGCGTTTATTATTCCATACAAATTTCAGGAGAGTTTGGTCAATTTCTTTGAAGAATGTCATTGATGTATTTATAGGCACGGCATTGAATCTGTACAAATCTCTAGGGTTTATTATCATTTTGACAATGTTGATTCTCCCCATCCATGAGCAGGAAATGTGTTTCTATTTCCTCGTGTTCTCTTTTATTTCTTGAAGTAGTGTCTTGTAGTTTTCTTTGTACAGATCCTTTACACACTTGGTTAAAGCTGATTCCTAGGTATTTGATTTTCTTTGGCACACTGTGATTGGGACCGTTTCTTTAATATCCCTTTCTTCTCTTTTGTTATTTGTATATAGGAAAGTCATCAACTTTTTGGGTATTGATTTTGTACCCTGCCACTCTATTATAGGAATCTATTATTTATAGGAGTTTCTTCTTTGAGAGTTTAGGGTTCTCTATGTATAATATCATGTCATCTGCAAATAGTGATAGCTTGACTTATTCCTTGCCTTACCCGGATGCCCTTAATATCCTTTTTCTTCTCTGATTGCTATGTCAAAGTACTTCTAATACTTGTCACTTGTCTTCCTGTTGTTCATCAATCTGGTCGAGCAGGCGCCAGAACGTGCCCTCATTCGTTGGGAAAGAGGTCCATTATTGTTACTGGTTTTGGCATATTTTATACAACACAGGTAGATTGCCAGGCTCTGCAATGGCTCTGGGTTCATCTCAGTCTTTTTCTGGGATGCCAGAAAAAAAGCATAAACCATCCAGGGCCCACAGGGCAGAGCCTGGGGGTGTAGACAAGCCTGTCTCACTGTCCCTCGAGGTGTTGCAGGTGAGGCTGGTGGTGCCCAGTTGTTGCAGCTGTGGCTGTGGTGCCCGGCTGTGTTGGCAGGTGGCAGGCAGGAAACTTTTAGTACTATATTGAATAAAAGAGGTTAGAGTGGGCAACCTTTTGTCTTGCCCCTGATTTTAGAGGAAAGGTTTTAATTTTTTTTTCCATTCAGAATAATACTCACTGTGGGCTTTTGGTAGATGGCTTTGACTACATTGAGGAAGATTCCTTCAGTTCCCATTTCCTGGAGGGTTTTAATCATGAGTGTTGGATCTTGTCAAATGCTTTCTCTGCATCTATCAATAGGATCATATGGTTTTATTTTTTCTCTTTATTTTTTCTCTTATTGATGTATTATGTTGATTGACTTGCAAATGTTGAACCATCCTTGCATTCCCGGGATGAATCCTACTTGGTCATAATGTATAATCTTTTGGATGAGTCTTTGGATTCTGTTTGCTAGTATTTTGTTGAAGACCTTAGCATCTGTGTTCATCAGGGAGATTGGTCTGTTTTAGTTTTCTTTTTTTTTTTTTGGGTCACACACCCAGCGATGCTCAGGGGTTACTCCTGGCTCTGCACTCAGGAATTACTCCTGGCGGTGCTCGGGGACCATATGGGATGCTGGGGATCGAACCCGGCCGGCACAGGCTGGCTGCATACAAGGCAAACACCCTTCCCGCTGGGCTATTGCTCGGCCCAGTTTTCTTTTTTGTATTGTCTCTGCCTGCTTTGGGTATCAGGGTGATATGTGCCTTTGTAGAAGCTGTTTGGTAGTGTTTCTGTTTCTTCTGTTTCCTGGAAGAGCTTGAAAAGTATTGGCAGTAGGTCCTCCTAAAGGTTTGGAAGAATTCACTAGTGAATCCATCTGGACTTTGTTTTTTTTTTTTTTTCAATATTTTTTTTATTCTTTATTATACCACCGTGAGACATACAATTACAAGGTGCAATTGGTTCTTGGTAATACAGTATTCCAGCACCCATCCCTCCACCAGTACCCCATTTCCACCACCAATGTACTCCACCCCTCCCACTCACCCCCCAGGCTGCCTTAATAGCAGGTAGCCCTGCTTCCTCTCTTTCTCTCTATCTCTGCATCTCTCTCCCTCTTCTTTTACACATTGTGGCTAGCCCTGCAGATATTTATTTATTTATTTATTTATTCCACCTTTTCTCCTTTTTTTTAATTGAAGGATGCTCATGTGGAGTCCTGGCTCCACAGGGTTCCAAGATGCACCCTCCACCGAACCCATCTCCCATCACCAACGTCCTGTCTCCCTCCCCCTCCCGAATCCCAACCACCCGGCGCGGGCTCTATATGTCATCTCCTTCCTCTGTATATCTCCCTCTCAGCAAACCCTCCTGCTGTTCGCGGAATGCAGTGTACCAAAAAACATCATTGTTTCACCACCCTAGGATGCCGCGTGGCCATGCGGCAGCAACCTGAGGCTTCGAACCGGCTTTGCTGGTCCTCTGGTCGTGGGACATTTTCCCAGCCGTCTGGACAACGAAAATGGTGGCTAGTGTGGTGGACGAGTCCCCATCGGCTGCTTCCGGGACCCCCGGAGGCGACGGGCCCACTCCCCAAAGCCCATCTGCCCTCCTGGGGTTCCATAGTCAGCTGAGGCCCGGCGCGAGCCAGGCTCCCGCCTCCCGAGCCGTCCTGCAAGACTCTGGATGCCTGGGCCCGTCTGGACTTTGGCTTTTGTGTTTGGGCAGACTTAAAATTACTATTTCAATTTCCTTGATGGTGATAGGTTTGTTGTGGTATTGCAGGTCTTCTTGTTTTAGCCTTGGGAGGCAATAGGACCTCAGGAGTTGATCCATTTTCTAGGTTCTCATGTTTCATGGCATACAGACTCTCAACGTAATCTCTGATGGTCTTTCAGATTTCTGTGGTTTCTGTTGTGATGTCCCCATTTTCATTTCTGATTCTGTTTATTTGGGTTCTCTCTTTTCCTGTCCTTACAAGTCTTGCCAGTGGTTTGTCAATCTTGTTTATTTTCTCAATGAACCAGCTCTTGGTTTCATTAATCTTTGGATTGTTTTTTGGGTTTCCAGTTCATCGATTTCCTCTTTAAGTTTATTATTTCCTTCTTTCTGCCTAGGTTGGGCTACTTTTGTTGGTCTTTTTCTAATATTTTGAGCTATGAAGTCAGGTTTTTATTTGGGACCTTTCCTTTTTTTTTTCATGATGAATGCTTGCTGTGCTATGAACTTTCCTCTTAACACTGTTTTCACTGTGTCCCACAAGTTCTGATAGTTGGTGTCTTCATTTTCTTTTTTTTTTCAAGGAATCTTTGGGTTTCCTGTTTGATTTTTTCTATGACCCATTGGTTGTTCAGCAGTGACCTGTTCAGTTTCCAGGTTTTTTGTTTGACTCCCTATTTCTTTGTATGATTAACTTCCATATTCAGTGCATCATGGTCTGAAAAGATAGTTGACACAATTTCTATCTTTTTTTTATTGAGGTATGCTTTGTGGTTCAGCATGTATGTGACCTTACTCTTTCATCGAGAGGAATAACCCCAATAATAGAGGTAAATGGAAACCCTGATATCTTCTTTTTATGAAGACTGCATTAGCTCTCCATTTTTATTGTAACAAATTGTGATACATTCATTGGTTTAACAAAAACTTGCTATCATAATTCAGGAAATTAGGTGGCTAGGTTTAGTCTCATTGATCAAAGGTCATCTTAGTTGGTGGGTTGGGGTGGCTCCCAAGATGTGCTCAGGATGAAAATTTGTGGCCCCCATAGGTAGGTTATGCGAGGCCTGGAGGAGAGATGGTCACTTTCTCCTGATCTGCATCTACTGCCTGGGACCTCCGGGAAGTCTAGGACTAGCAAAGTCTGCAATGAGCCCCTGCACAGCATGGACCTCGAGTCTCGCCCATTCACGAGGTGCTGTCACACCACACCTGACTGTACAGGAGTTAATCCCCAGCACTCAATTTCTAGGGGAGCCTCAGACTAAGGAAGGAGTGAGGAGCGGCTCTTTGCAGGAAAAGAAAGCCAGCCCTAGGTCTTTCCCAGGCCTTGAGGTTCTTGTCTTATCTCATTGGGCACTGGTGGAGGGGATAGGTGCTGGAACACTGTATGGACAAAACCCAAATATGAACATCTTATGAATATCTTTGTAATTGTATACCTCATGGTGGTATAATAAAATATTAAAAAAAAAGAAAAGAATTTCAGGTAGACAGCACTGAAGTGAAATACTGATTTTATTTGGAGAGCTTTTAGTCAGGGGAAGGAGGGGAGAGAAAGATGGAGTTAGAGTACTGCTCTCAAGGAAAACTGTGGGCTTCTCCAAAGGCAGAGAGTGCCTCAGTACACAACTCAAGGTGGCGTTTAAAGAATTTCTCCAACCTGCCCCACATGGGACTTCTACATGGTGAAATTCCATTGCTAGGGTGGTTGCCAAGTGGGCTGAATTGGGAGTGGTCCATGGTCCTCTTTGAAATTTCTTTCCTGGTCTTTGTTCCTGCTGGAGCTTTTCTGGGGTGTAGGATGGGAGGGGGGATCATTCCATCCTTCTCTGGGTCTCTGGAGCCAGGTTTCTTATCAGGCCTTGGTTCCTGTGTTTGTAGCCTTGGTGCTATTGGTTTTAATTACTTCCTAGGAATTCCATTGTCATGGTGGCCCTCCCCTGTCTCTCTGCCAAGGAGACCTCAGACAATTCCCAGTGCTATTCATCCAATTGTGCCGTGCACTTCACATTTAAGAACCAGGATATGAACTTGTTCATGACCTGCAGCACCAAGAAACTCAAGGTGCTCAGTGCCACCACAGCCACACTTGGTGGTATTCAGCGGCTTCAGGGCTGCCACTGGCAGTTCTTCACACATCATGTGGTATCTGTTTTTTTTTATTGAATCTCCATTAGATACAAAGTTGTTTATGACTAGATTTCAACCATACAATGTTCTAAAACCCATCTCTTCACCAAAGTACATCTCCCACAGCCAATGTACCCAGTTTCTCTCCTGCACCCCGCCTCAGCCTGCCTCTGCAGCATATGCATTCTCTCTCTCTCTCTCTCTCTCTCTCTCTCTCTCTTTATTTCTTTTAAGGCACTGTGGTTTGTAGTACTGTTACCTAAAGGTTATTGTATATATAATTTTACCTCCTTACAGCTTTCAGCACTCAGTTCTTGTCCGGAGCGATCATGTCCAACTATCATTGTCATAATGACCCCTTCTCTCTCTCTCAACTGCACTCTCCACCCCCCTCCCCAACTCCATCTTCTTACCATGGACCAGTCCTCATGGCCATGGTTTCCACTAGTCTTTAGGTGTTATTTTTTATATCTGGCAAATGAGTGTCATCATTCTATGTCTTTCCCTCTCTCTCTGACTCATTTCATTCAGCATGAATATCTGGGTTTTAACACCAGCCTTTGACTGCTGAGACATCTCCCAGGTCCTCAAGTTAATCTTTGATGATCTCATTTCCTCCTAAAGTCTCTGGTGCTGGGTGTTGAAATCAGTTAAGCCCCATAATATTCTCATCACACTCTGGTTTCCATAAAGATACACACTAACATAGTATCTACTTTGAGCCAGAAGCACCCTCATCAGGGCAGGAGCCTCTGATAAGCTTAGAGTCAACCACCAAATTAAAATTTGACCCTTCCAAGGCAAGTAGCAGCTCTTGACCTTATGACCTTCACATGGAGTCAGTTCTTGAGGCCCCTTGTGGTGCATATTGCTGTGGCTTTTACTACTTTCAGAAATTGGAATATGATTCATGTGTCTGTGTTTTATTGAAAACATGGCATTATCAGCTAAGACAATTTGGTTTGAACTTTGGACACTTTTACTATTAAGAGAGGTCACGCATAGACTCAAGGGGTAGACATACCGCCAAAGAACATTAAAATGTTAAATTTTTTTATTTAAATTAAGCTGAATACATCTGCTTAGTCAGTCAACATGGAGCTGCTTCTCTGAGTTTTTTTTTCTTAACTAAGAGTTCCTGATTTAAGGCCGTGGGCACTTGGAAGATTGCAGATAGGTTTCAGGGAAGCAATGATTGGTTAGTTCAGGTGTCAATAACCACTAGGAAAATAGAAGTGAAGCACTGATATGCCTAAAATGACAGTACCTTCTTAGCTTCCTCATTGGCCACAGCATCACTGCTTTCCCTGCACTAATGCCAACAGCCTCCTAACTGAACTGTCTGCTTCTGGTGTTGCCTCCAACCACGTTTATTCCTTTTTTTTTCTGCCAGTCACACTCATTCAAAGTGAGAGCAATGCACTTTTTTGTGACTCAATCATATCACTTCTCCAATAGCCAATATCCTCCAATAGCCAAAATTGTTAGTTGCCATTACAATAGAAATGCCAGTGGTGAAACATAGGATTAATCTCTGTGGACTAAACTTAGCCTAGCCCAAGCATAGGAATATATTCATCCTGGTTGAGGACATAATTGCCCTCAGAATTCTTTTCCAGGAAATAGCACCTCCCAAGAAAATAATACATCAAAAGGCCGAAACTACAAACAATCTGAATGTCTAATAGTAAGGATTAGTTTTAATAAATGGTTCTGCCACCAGAGCAAATTTTATGTATTAAACATTTGTTTCAGGACTGAACCCCATTGTCATTTCTTCAATTCCTCCACTTCTCATATTTTTTCTTAAGTTACAGAACCACTCTTTAAAGTAGGGGTTTAAAAGTATCTTGACTATGGGAGTTGCTTTTCTTTTTTTCTCTCAACTAGCTGATTTCCATACCTTCATTAGGAAAATTTTGTTGTTTAATCTAGATCTTTTTTCCTTCCACTTGTAATAGTACCTCCACTATTGTTTTCAGCACATTATCTCTTCCCCAATATATCCCCCTTAGTCCTGTGATTATTTTTTCTAGTTAACTCTGAACTGCTCCTTATCCAGTAAAATGTTATATAAAAGACTTTCAGGGACTTCTAACTCAGGCTGACAAGAAATAATATAGCTTCTGTGTTATTTCTTATAATACCTTCTTGGAACTTGGAGCTGATGTAAAGTGTATCTATTCACTAGAAAGATGACATCAAGAATCCTTGAGACTAAGTTGAGAATGAGGAAGGTCTGAACTTCCAGCTACCATTAGTAAGGTTCCAGGCATATAAAGTAAAGTCAGATCGCCCCATAAAGACCTGGAGAATCACTGAGTTGAGTCTTGCCCTCAACTTCTTCCTGTAACTCTTCAACTAATTCTACAGTTGTTGTGGTTAAAGTGTTTATCTGTTGTAAGTAACAACACTTTGGTTTAGCTAGTTAATACCACATATTAGTTTCCTGTTGTTGCTATTACTCATTACCACCAATTTAGTAACTTTAAAAACATTATTTTTAAACATAAACCTTATAGTTCTGAAGGTTAAATATCCAAATGCCTCATAGAGCTAAAGCAGTAGGTGTCTGCCATGTTACATTCTTATAGGGAAGTGTATATTCCCTTTCCAAAGTCTAGAAACCTCCTCTGTTTCTTTTCTTAGTGGCCCTTCCTCCATCCTCAAGGCTGGTAGTGTTGTTTCTCTGCTCCTATCATCGCATTGCTTCTATGACCCTCCTCACTCCCTCTTTATCATATATGGATAATTGTGATTTTGTTGGGCTCACCTAGATAGTCTAGACTATACCTATGATAAAATTCTTCATCTAATTACATTTTCAAAGTTTCTTTTTACTGTAAAAAGTAACAAATTCATAGGTTCTACAGATTACAGCGATATGTATTTAGGATACTGTTTTTCTATATATCAAGTGCCATGAAATAGTTTCAAAAGACATCACCTATCTCATGAGTGCTAAGAGGCTTAAGGAGGCTAGTAACCTTGTTATATTTATGGACAGAGCACCAGAATTGTCGGGAAGCCGCCAGGGTCCCTGACAGTGTAAGGACAGAAGTTCTCTTCTACCTCCAAGGACACTGGGAGAACAGATGAAAACTCACGAGTCCGGTGCAGTTCCAAAAAGGCTTTTAATAGTACAAAAGCTCTTCCACAGCACTCCAATATGATGAACAAACTCTAGCTCTGGTCCGAACTTAGACCATACAAAAGAGCCTAAATCTCCCACCAAAGAGAGAGGATCTCACCCAAGCTGAGTCCTACCCAGAAGAAGGAGCAAAAGACCAAAGAGCAAAAAGCCAAAAAGCCGCAGGAGCCAAAAGCCCAAAGCGAAAAAGGCCAAAGGAGCCTCAAGTCAATCCTCCTAATATACACCAAAGTAATCCAGGGAGGGTCATGTCAATAAAGAACCCTAAACAGAGTGTAGAAGAGCAGTGCCACACCCTATTGCAGGTATAAACAAAGGTCATGCCAAGGACTAATCCTGAGATTATCTCTTATATAAAACACTGGAGAGAGAGAGGGCTGATATAAAGCAATACATCTTAATTTCATGAGCTTCATGTAATCTAGATGGTACCCACAAGGTACTTCTTATTATTATCTGTACCAGGGTGACTCTGAGTATCTTGTTCTCGTGTACTGAAAGGGTCACACTCGCCTGCCTAGAGCAAACTAGTATGATCCTTCCTATAGTCTCAAGCCGTAGCCAGGGTGGTAGTCTCCTGGTAAATTCTAACTGTCCCACGCTGGGTGCAGTGGGTATAAAGAGGAGCTGTGTCCAATCTAGAAAACATAGAAGTCTTAGTAGATGTACAAGTCAGAAGTTATTCAATCAAGGTGACTTCTGTAAACTGCCACATCCTCTAGCAGTGTTTACATAGAAGAGAGGTCTCATTATAGTGAACCTTGGCTTAAATAGATTAAGCTGGGAGTGGGCAAAACAACAAAGCTCCCAGATTAGCTAAACCTGACCTCCAACAAGAATCAATAGTATTTATCAATATTCACACTTGCAAAAATAACTCATGGGAGAGGAAACTATTCATTTAGCAATAGTATATGCTAATCAACTACATCACCCTACTCAGTACTGAGCATGCAGTACATGCTCAATCAATATTTATGAATCAATGTAATGACCACTACAAATCATTATGATAATGTGGAGTCTGGAGAATTTAGAGATGAGCATGGTAAACCAGACCCTTAGGAAAAAATGTAATAGGGGAGAGAGATTTTTTTTATTTTGAGGCTTTACATGTTAATTATGCATGATATGCCTGGAAATGGCATTCGTTTTCATATAATATCTCCAGGGAGGTATTATAGTTACCATATTATATAAGTATTATATTCAATATAGTAATGAAGTGGATTTATTTTTAAAAATTTATTAGGATTTAAAGTTTTAAATCTTTATTGAGGTACTATATTTACAATATTGTTAATGATGCTTTCATGTACACATCATTCTGAAACATTTCAATCATCAAAGTACCCACTTCCGTCCACTAAGTTTTCAAAGGCCCTTTCTTTTCAGTACCCCTCCCCACACAGATTTGTGGACCAACTTTGCTTTTGAAGTCATTTTTTCAATTAATTTTTATTTAGTTATTATAGTTTA
Organism: Cryptotis parvus; assembly: GCA_021461705.1. NCBI lineage: Eukaryota > Metazoa > Chordata > Mammalia > Eulipotyphla > Soricidae > Cryptotis > Cryptotis parvus. The sequence goes on from JAJIBD010008745.1 coordinate 108,814, forward strand.
CAATGTTATTAAAGTAGTTTTATAGTTGCAGAGCTGCTCTTACCAGTCCCTGCGCCAGTGTTTCAGGACCCCTCCACCATTGTCCCATGGTCTCTTCCCCTTCCTTGATGCCCTCAGTGGGGAGAGTTTTTAAAAAGGAAAGAGAACATAGAGGGACATCAATTAACCATAAGAAATGGACACCAAATTGATGGTATCATGGAAAGTCATGAGAGGAACACTAGAAGATGACCCCTAATGGGGACCACAGATGAGGGAATTAGGAAAGGCATTTCAGGCAGGAGAGCACAAACTGAATTCGACGGTCCAACAGGGAAGTCAGTCTTTAAGTGAAAAGAGGTATGGACATTTTAGAGGAGAAACAGTAAGACAAAATACAGATCACCTTGACCTTTAGGGGCATATTTACAATGTTAGTTACAAAAGAAAATAATGTTAACAGTATGTCCAGGCAAGAGGGAGTCTAGTGCTCCCTACTCTTAATTTTGACCAGTGCTGGTTCTTCTGCTCAAACTTATCTCGGGTGGAAGGACCATGAAGGCTTTTTATTCTCAGCTTCAGAGAAGTACACAGCAAGGTAGCAACAAAGGGCCAAAGGTAACACAATGGGAGAACTGATGCACACAACTGCTGAGTTGGCTGGTTGTGGGGGAGAGACAAAGAGAAAGGGAGTTGTGTTGGAGTCCTTGGGAGAGGGAGTTCAGTACAATGGTAATAGATATGTTGTTGGAACTATGTGCATGGAAAGCTATCATTAATAGTATTTTAAGGGGGTAGGGGGAGGGGAATCAGGGGACATTGGTGGTGGGAAATGGGCACTGATAGACGGATGGGTGCTGGAACACTGTATGACTGATACCCAAACATGAACATCTTTGTAATTGTATATCTCAAATTTGGTATAATTTTTTAATTTAGTATTATAAATCATAGAACCTCAATCCATTTTAAAAGGTAGAAAAATAAATGAATACCAAAATGAATAGTTAAAAAAGGAAAATGTAATATTAAGAACACTAAATATATAAACATGTTTTCAGAATATGAAAAGATAACTTGTTTGTATATGAATACATTTAATGGAATTTTAAATAATTAAAATAAAGAATTACAAGATTCAGAAAAGGAAATTTTATTTATTTTTTTAAAAATTCATTCTTACTCTCGAGTGCCAAATTCAAGCTTCAGCAAAGACTGGGTGTTCCCCAAATATTTCAGACAGACTGGCAGAGCAGCGACACAGGCAGCCAAAACTGTGAACAGGCTCCCCAATTGTTCTAGGCCCTCACTGTTGACTAGCCTTTCACCCCTGAAGGACCCTGGAGGGGGATGTGCAGGCCTGGTATTATCTGCATTGACAGAAATAGAGTCCTTGGAGTGGAAAACCAGACTCATAAAGGGTGATAGATGGGTGTGTGCCCTCAGATGCATTTTTACCCCTAGAGATGGAATATTTCTGATTCCCTTTTACAAGACTGAACTGGACCAAACTGCAAAACAAAGCAATTCTTCCAAATTACTGTCTTTTATCATTTAACAATTAGATGGCAATTTATTGGTTTCTAGAATTAGATTAAAGCAGCTGGTAAGCAATGCCTCTTATTAAAACAATATCTGCCAGAAAGAAAGATTCCAAGTTGGCTTGCACTACAAATGGTTCAAAATATATCTACATTTTCTCTCTGACATTCCTTTTTCTAATCCTATTAAACTGTCTGAAATGTGTATACATTTTATTAGTCTTGATCAGAAGCTTAATAGAATATTTGATGATTTTGAAAGGGATTAAGATTTATTTTCTTGGATTTATAAGAAAGTCATCCTCAGCTTTAATATCCATTTTTAATTTTTTATATTTATTTTTATTAAATCACCATGTGGTAGACCATTGCAAAGCTGTTCATGATTGGGTTTTGGTCATACAGTGTTCCAGCACCCATCCCTCCACAAGTGCATATTTTCCAATACCATGTGCCCCATTACCACCCCTGCTTCCACTATCTGCCTGTATAGCAGGTACTTTCCTTCTCTCTCTCTCTTTGTACTTTTCCTCTCTCTGTCTCTGCTCTCTCCTCCTGTCTGTCTGTCTGCCTGTCTGCCTGCCTGCCTGCCTGTCTGTCTGTCTGTCTGTCTGTCTGTCTGTCTCTCTCTCTCTCTCTCTTCGTTCATTGTGTTTTTAATAGCCATTTTTAAATAGC